>JALLAS010000339.1:0-14322 GCA_036939415.1 Detonula confervacea | reverse complement strand
GATCCAACTTACCGATCGCCGACCGCGTGATCCGACCAAGCCGCATCCAGAAATCTTTTCTAATCTAGCAGGAGTTGCGCACGTACGAGTACGAATCGGACATAAAAGCAATAGACCAGCTCTGATAGTGCGTGCCATCCAGTCCATCTCCAGCTAGCCCCTAGCCCCCCCTGCCAACTATTGGCTCTTGGAACATAACATCCGCGCCACCCCCCATAGCCACCATCGGCCAAGAGTAAAAAAGGAAAACGATGTCGAAACATTCGCTGTTGCTGCTGTTACTAGCCGTCATATCATTCGATGGCAATGTTTGTCGCGGTGACGGTGTGCTAGACTCATCAAATCAGCCTGTCTTCAAACTTCGAAATAGTGTCTCAATACCGCTAATCGGAATGGGGATCGGGAATCTCCCTCACACAGACATACATCAAGTAGTTCAATCTCAACTTAACACGCAGGGTGTTCTACTGATTGACACAGCACATGCTTCGAAAAATGAAAGACTTCTCGGGGAGTCCGTTGCCGTGGCCGATGTGAGCAGGGAAGCACAATCGTTCACTCGTGGAGGAAAATCGTCTGCAAATACTGAAGAAAAGGATCTGGAGCCCCTGCATGTCGTGACAAAGGTTTGGTACACACACCTGGGCTATGATCGAACTAAAATCAGTATTCGGGAGTCACTAACCGAACTTGGACGGATCAATACTCGTCCAACCTACGTCCACCTGCTCCTGCATTGGCCCAGATGCAATGATGACATACCGTGGATGAACTGCGAAGAAGAGGAAAATAATCTACCTCAGCGTGTGAAGGACGCGGGGCCTCCACCTCATTTGAACAAAGATGCATTTATCAAATCTTGGAAGGCACTGGAAGATACATACATGCAGCACCAAAAACTATTAATGAGATCACATAAAAATGTTGGGGGAAATCATTCCCCTATTGTGGTTAGCATTGGGGTTTCCAACTTTGAGTTGGATGATATGAATCAGCTGCTCCAATCTGGTCCGAGGATCCCTCCTCAAATGTATCAGGTATGTTATTTTGACCTAGTTTTCTATATACCTGCCAATTTCAATCAAATGTTCATCATTTCAATTGTTACTTTATTCTATCGTTAGGGTAATGCGTGGGCAGTCTTTCATGACCCTGATTTGATGAATTTCCTCGAGGAACATAACATTTTCTTTCAGGCCTATAATGTCATGAATGGGATTCTTGGCCAAAGCCAGAGAGACCAAGCTCCGGGTGCTTACAACATTCTTTCTGGCATATCACGCGATTTAATGGCAACAGTATATTCCCAGAACACCGATCAATTCATCACTGAAGGAACGGTGGTGTTGGCATACTTTGTTCACTCCAATATCGGTGTCATACCACGAGCTGGTAATAGGGTCCATCAGCACCAAAACTCGCCAGCAGCTCTCTCGGCAATACTACCACACTTGACTCCCTCACACATCCAACAACTTGAAAAGGCCATGCCTGCTTTGATGAAAGGGGAAGAGTTAACCACTCAGGTGTCCTTCATGAATGCTCATTCGGGCCCTATTCAAATTCATTGGGTGAACCCAGAGACGGAGGAAGAGGTGCTTGTATCGAATGTAATTCACCCTGGTAGTGTGGAGATGCAGAACAGTCATCCTGGACACACGTTTGTGGCATATGACTCTGAGAGAGCGCTAAGACAGGAGTTCACTGTTGGTGCAGAGTATGGAGCAAGGGAGGACTTCAGGATTGAGGAGCTGTGATATGTTTGGTAGGTTGGAACAGTAGGAGGCATGTTGCACATTTTTGGGCATTCTCACATCATACAATTTCGTTTTCTGTGGGATACGGGAGAATTAACACCGTGCACTAATTGAATTGTCATTTTTGATGGAATGGAAACGTGCCAATCACCCAGTTGTAGACACTTTTGAACATAATATAATCAATTCCTCGTTTGCCACTTTGAGTTTGTGGGTTGTGTTAATTTAAACCCTGCTTAATTCATGCTCCGTTCATCTCAACCATAATCTCTTCTAATTCTTCCCACTCTTCCATTAGATTAACCACAGATTCTTCCTCCTTGGTCTTTAGATTTGTCACTTCCATCAGCTTCTCCATGTCATTGCCAACAGTCATCATTTTTTCATCGTACTCAGCTACTTTCATTTCAGCCTTTTCAATCAATTCCTCAATCTTTTGTATCCTTTTCGGTGCATTAAATGCTAGCTTTCTTTTCCTATCTTGCTCTGCCTTTTCTTCTGCAGTTAATTCTACCACTTGCGAAAAATCTCCACACGAGCCATGGTCTCCAGATGTTGATGCAATATCATATCGTTCCCAATCTTTCTCCTGTAATCCTCGTTCTTCAATAACTAACCCACCATCCTTTACGGTGCCGACATGGGTGAATCCAACCTGTTCGCAAAAAGAGCGGTCATGTGATACTACTACAATCGAACCATCTTTACCTCCCCACGAAGATAGAGAGTCCCCAAGTGCTTCGATACTGAGAGCAATGTTGTAGTGATTAGGTAGAAACGTGAGAATGGCCTGTACACTGTTAATCGTTTTCATAGCTTTGAAACGGACATCTTACCATTCAACATCCTATTCACGATGAAGTTCAAGTTAACAGAAGAAAAATGAGAATGAATTGTGTGCACTCAATCATTGACTGATATTTGCAAAAGTTAACTCACCAAGTGATTGGAAGGCTATCAAGGCAGGTCAGAACGGTGAGAAAAAGTGTTAAGTGAACAAGACATTATGGTTGCCTTCAAAATGGCAATATCAGCATTGCCGATAGTCTGAAATGCAAATGTATCACTCACCTCGTCCAGAAGGAGCAGATTACTAGCCTTTAGAGCGAACATGGAAAGTGCCTGCACAAGCAAAAAAGAAATGAAGGCAATTAGCACAAGTCTCAACAACAAATACAATTCCTAGCTTTTGTATTCCACGCATCCTGGGACATTCCAAATGGTGCACACTTACCACTCGTGCCTTCTCTCCTCCAGACAAATCTCCAACCTTTCTCAGAGGCTTTTCGTCGCTCAATCCAAGTCGACCCATAACCCCACGCACATCCTGGTTGGAAATGGTAATGTTTTCATCCTGTCTTCTGCGAGCGTAGTCGGTGACAAGATCCATCGCCCTGGCGGAGGCGTCCAGCTCTTGGGCAAGGTCTTGCGTAAACACTCCCAATCTGCACAATAAAGCAAGGTGTACATTTAGACTTCATTCCCGACCAATCTGTCATGAATGCAAAAGCAAGCATACCATTGTTGAAGGTGGCTTCCTCACCGAAGCTTTTCATTTTCAATCCGTTTCCCAGAGAGAAGTTCCAACTTTCCTCGAAGCGCAGCAAGTAGAGACAATTTTCCTAAGAACAACCAAACGATAGTACATCATGTGCCAATCAGGGTTTAGCCTCTCCAAAATAAAACAGCACAGAATCATCCAGCAATTGATCAATAAGTACCAGCACCATTAGGCCCTCTCAAAATCAACTTGACACCCCGATTCACGGTCAAATCAATATTTTCCAAAATTCGACCATCTTCCTCGCTCCAACCAATATCCGCTCCCTTCAGATCCAACAATTTCTCCCCAATCCCCTTCGGCGGATTCGGCAACACTGAGCTAGCCTTCCTTTGCACCTCCATCACTCCCATCGGCGGCGGGTCAAGTTTGCCCTCTTTTCTCATATTTTCGATCATCTTGACGTGACTTTGCGCGGCCGATGCCTTGGTCGCCGAGGCTCCGTACTTGTCCACCCAGTCCTGTAGCCTATTAGCTTCCTCTATATTACGCTCGTATTCGGCCATAGCGCTTTTTGCGCGGAATTCCTTCTCTTCCAAATATTTGTCGTAGCTGCAGGAGACGTATTGGATGAGCGTCTTGCCCCCCACATCAACGATGGAGTTGACGCTCTTGGTGAGCAAGGTAATGTCGTGAGATACGAGGAGGATGGACCCTTGATAATTCGATAAATAAGTGGCCAGCCAATCGCGGGCCGAGGAGTCGAGATGGTTGCTCGGCTCATCCAACAAAAGCAGATCCGGCTGGGACAACAGCAGTCTGGCAAGGGCAATCCTCATCTGCCACCCGCCCGAAAAATCGCTGCACAATCTCTCGGAATCGGTGGGCTGGAATCCCAACCCTTTCAACACCTGATCCACGTCCTGATCCTCCTGCATCCAGCCTCCTATATCTTCGAAGCGAGATTGGGCCTTGGCCAAATCGCTCAACGTTTTTTCGCTCGAGTCTCCCCCTCTGATCCGTTCTTCCAGCGTGTCCATTCTATGTTTTGCATTGTTAATCTCCTCCATTTTGGAGGCGGCCTCTTCTCGCACGGATTTGGTGGAGCCGCTCACGGCGGATTGTTTTAGGTATCCCACCTTGACCTTGCTCGCCACGAAGGCATCGCTCTCGTCGATTTGCACCGTTCCCGTACGCCTCGGTCTTGGCTCCGCTCGGTACCTACCACCGCACCGTCCTCCCACGTGAAAAAGAATCCGTCGATGAAAGCTCCGGAAACGTTGGTGATGGCCAGGACGAGGTCGTAGCCTACAGGAAGTCGCCCCCCGCTCAACAGATCATGTTTCTTGAACGACCCGCCCCGGCCGCCATGGCTCCCTGACACCTGCGCCTCGAGCCGCAATCCCAGCCCGAAATTAGGATGATGGGCGGCTTTTCTATTTCCACTTTGGAATTATTTCCACTTACTAATTCCACTTATTGAATTATTTCCACTTTTTACTAATTATTTCCACTTACCATTTCCACTTATTGAATTATTTCCACTTTCATCCAATCACACTGTAGATCGGCCAGGGCGACGATGGCCAGCAGCGCGTGGTGCAGAGGCAAGAACGCAGATCATAGCCTTTCAGCAAACTCCAGGCCTCCTCCAGGAATCAGCACAATGGCATTCATTGCATTGCGAAAATACGCTTACAAAGTGAAGCAGTCGATTCCGCCGTCGTGCGTACAAATCCAGCCCGAGGTGGCTGATGCCCTTTCTACCGGTCAGCCAGGTAAGAAGCCTTCTGAATGGTGCTGTTATGACTGTAGCAGGCTGTAGCATTTGATGAAATAGTATTGTTACTAAAATCCGTGCCTATTGTTCCTTCACCTATATGACGTATATCATATTTCAGTGGTTGCTTTGGAATTAACCATTGTCGCTCATGGCATGCCATATCCTCAGAACCTCGAATTGGCCAAGGATGTTTTGCAAATATTGAGAAGACGAGTGAGTTTTTTTTCGAGAGAGAGAAAGTGCACCTTCTTTGCTATTGTATTAATTGTGGCATATTATTTGTTCATTAACCAAGCCTATGCATTGCTCACTTATATCCTCTCTTTTGTTTTTGCTCTAATCCTTGTATTTTACAATGCAGTGCGTTATTCCAGGAAGCTCCGATGGATACGGCGGCAATGGCACCAAAATCGCTGTCGAGCGCACTTTTAATCGCATCATGACGCTAGCCTCCGTTTTTAGGATGCAACCATTGAAGCCTTGTTGTAATTGATGGCCGTCCTAGTGGTCGTGAAGCTTCGGCTCTAACCAGCTTTCAAAACATGGAAACCCTGCCTGGTAGTGCTAAACACATTAGGAGGAGACTCCCAATAGTCAAACAGTAAGTTCCCACAATANTCCAGCACCATTAGGCCCTCTCAAAATCAACTTGACACCCCGATTCACGGTCAAATCAATATTTTCCAAAATACGACCATCCTCCTCGCTCCAACCAATATCCGCTCCCTTCAACTCCAATAATTTCTCCCCAATCCCCTTTGGCGGATTCGGCAGCACCAGCGAAGGCTTCCTTCGCACCTCCATCACCCCCATCGGCGGAGGATCAAGTTTGCCCTCTTTTCTCATCTTTTCGATCATCTTGACGCGACTTTGCGCGGCCGATGCCTTGGTTGCCGATGCTCCGTACTTGTCCACCCAATCCTGTAGCCTATTCGCTTCCTTCATATTACGCTCGTATTCGGCCATGGCGCTCTTCGCCCGAAATTCCTTCTCCTCCAAATATTTTGCGTAGCTGCAGGAGACGTATTGGATGAGAGTCTTGCCCCCCACCTCGGCGATGGAGTTGACGCTCTTGGTGAGCAGGGTGATGTCGTGGGATACGAGGAGGATGGATCCTTGATAATTCGATAAATAAGTTGCGAGCCAATCGCGGGCCGAGGAGTCGAGATGATTGCTCGGCTCATCCAACAAAAGCAGATCCGGCTGAGATAATAGCAGTCTCGCGAGGGCGATCCTCATCTGCCACCCGCCCGAAAAATCGCTGCACAATCTCTCGGAATCCGCGGGCTGGAATCCCAACCCCTTCAACACCTGATCCACGTCCTGATCCTGCGTCCAGCCTCCTATATCCTCGAAGCGAGATTGGGCCTTGGCCAGATCGTTCAACGTCTTTTCGCTCGAGTCTCCCCCTCCGATCCGTTCTTCCAGCGCGTCCATTCTGTATTTTGCATTGTTGATCTCCTCCATTTCGGAGGCGGCCTCCTCTCGCACGGATTTGGTGGAGCCGCTCACGGCGGTTTGCTTTAGGTATCCCACCTTGACCTTGCTCGCCACGAAGGCGTCGCCCTCGTCGATTCGCACCGTTCCGGTAATGGCACCCAATAGAGTAGACTTGCCGCAGCCGTTGGGGCCGACGATGCCCCAGCGTTCCTTGGGGTCGACGCGAAAGTTGATTGATTTGAGAATTTGAGCGCCCCCGCCGGTGGAGATGAAGAGGTCGGTTAGGAGGAGGTTGGCGCCTTTCGTGTCGCCGACGGTGACTCCCAGGGTGGGGGTGGGTGTTGCTGTGGACGATAGCGATGATTGATGCTTTGTTCGTGAGGTTTGGATGGCATAATGGTTTCTGGTTATGGATGGTGTAGTCCGAAGGGTGGATGGAGCAAATGCTGATGTTATTTGGATCGGCTCGGAGAATGCGGCCAGGGCGAGCAGCAATGCAACGAAGTTGGCCATATTATTATTGTTCCCTTTGAATGATGCCATGGCAATGATTGATGAATGTCGTCGCCGGGAATCAGAGCTTAACGTCCGCGAGGTTGGTGAAGAGATGCCGATGCCGATGACTAGAACGAAGACGGTATACGCGCAGCAGTACTCCTGTGGGCGATCGGTGGGAAGTGGCACGACAGATGTGGCGGACGGTTCTACTGGTGCTACGATGAAGAGAGCTGGACTGCGCCTTCGAGCTATGGCTATGCTGAGTATCGTATGAGCGTTGCAGGCGGTCGGTTGCAGTGGTGGGCGAAAGATGGCGAAGTGGCAGGTAAAGTCGAAAGCGGAAGCGGAAGCGATGGATTTGTTCTTTGGTTTTGATTGGCGACAAAACAAGAGGAGAAGATATGGTACCATACGATACGATATCGTAATGACGAATGAATCAATGAAGCGATGGCAGATGGCAGAGACGCCAAATTTATTATGAGTTCCTACGCAAGATCAAAGATATCAAGAGCATCGAACATCCATCCATCATCCATCCGCCGCGCGCCGTCTTTCCCGATCACGCGCAGCATCATTGGCATTGGCAATGGCATTGCTATCGTATCAGTATTGCATTAGATTGCATTCATTCTTCATTCAGTTCTACTATTCATTTCAATGTCAATGGCAAAATCACACGGCAGCCTACGCCTACGCCCTATCGCCACTCTCTGAATTGACCGAAGAGCAAGCACCTGGGCATCACATCGATATCGATCTAGGCAAAGATCCGCGCCCGCGTTACTTCAGGTGGTATTCGCGCCGCGCGATGGGGCTCCTTTCAATATTGAAGAAGGTGCGTCATTCAATTCGGCAGTCTGATTTATTCGTGTCATTGCACAGTTGTTAGTTCGACAGCCAGCGAGCCAGCAACCTTCCTGCCTAACGCTTCAAGCAAAACTCCACTTCATCGCGCCTCATTTTTTGCATCGTCCGTCCGTCCGTCCGTCCGTCCGCCGCAGGTGAAAGAAAAGGAAAAAGAGGTCCGAATCCTAATCCTGGGCCTCGACAACGCCGGCAAAACCACCATCCTGCGCAAATTCTGCGGCGATCCCATCGACGCCATCGAACCGACCCTCGGCTTCAACATCAAAACGCTCGAACACAAGAACTACCAACTAAACGTATGGGACGTCGGAGGCCAAAAGACGATACGAGCCTATTGGCGCAATTACTTCGAAAGGACCGACGGCTTGATATGGGTGGTCGACAGCGCCGATCGGGCGAGGTTGGAAATATGCAAGAAGGAATTGTGCAGTTTGTTGGAACAGGAGAAGTTGGCGGGAGCGAGCTTGTTGATATTGGCGAATAAGCAGGACGTGCGGGGGGCGTTGAATGCGGACGAGATTGCCAAGGCGTTGGGGTTGAGGGAGGATACGTCGTTTCGGAATCGGCATTGGAGCATACGCGGGTGTAGTGCGGTGACGGGGGAGGGGCTGGTGGAGGGTATGGATTGGATGGTGGAGGATGTTGCTAGCCGGATATTCATGCTGAGTTAGGATTTAGCATTTTCGGTCTGATCCGGTGTGCAGAAAAATACAATATACTTCCTTTGCATTGGAAAAATAATTACGGGCAGGGTATCAGCTGATGGTTTTTCAGTTAGCAACAAGCTGCACTTCGGTGCACTTTTGCTTGAAAGAGATTCGTTTTCAAGGGCTCAGATAGAGGTGCTACAACTACATACGTACAATGTATTCATGGCGCAAAAATACACTTCATACAATGTGAGAAAATCTATTCCATCCTCTGGCATAATACATAATATAACAATAACACTTGACATAACTCAAAATAGCATATCTCTTTGGTCTGATATAGAAATACACAATACTTTCGTTGAATCGGAAACATGAAAAAAAGATGTTTCCAGTATGGAAAAAGTGTATTTTTCCTTACTTCAGCGCCTGCAGCCATATCGTACTAGATAGAAACCAAAACCAACATTCACAATTGCAATGCCCCTTCTAAATGACCTAATAGAGCGCCTATCTACCTAGCTCCCCTCTCCTAGCTACGGAGTATGGAGAGAGCAAAAAGAGGCTGTCTTCGTACTGAGCGAGCTACAAAAGATTTTCTGGTCATGTACGAGTGGTAGTTCTCAAACATGTCCAAAATAATGAATGCATATTTACCTTTATAAACCTTAAGAAATGGCCACTGCTCCTTGGCGACTTGCATCACACGCACATACATGAAGGCCTATGTAGCATCTTTCATTTTTTATTCAACGCCCAACAGCCCATATTAAATTATGCAAAGCTCCAAAGCTGTAGTATCCACATACATGTCCTTCTTGTGCAATTGATGTTTGTTGATGACGGGCTGAACATCAGCAGGATGGATAGATTCAGTGCCAACTCCAGTGCCATAATACACTACACCTCATCGTATGCTCAATGCATTTGAAATTACTTGGAGTGTGAGAAAATCTACTCATCTGGCATAAGTTATTCATGTACGATATCACTTGACAGCTTGACATAACTCAAAATGATTGATTTTAACTAATCTGTACCAAATCATCACCTCGAGTGGGTGATTACTTATGATTGGTGATGACTTGCAACAGGCTCACGCACCTTCTGTCCACTTTCATCCAGTTGGTGTTGGGCTTTCACTTGCCCTCACACAAACCTCATTATTTGCTCACAACATCCACATAATCTCAACTCCTTCCAATCATTACCATCAAAATAGAGTCATGCCAGTTCAAACTGAAGTGAAACCAAAGATTAGATCAGCGGAGTCGTCGCAAGGTCCTCCTCCTACTATATGCGCTGAATGTGGCACTACTACTGCAAAACACATGGTCGAGACATACGTTGTGACGAAGGAGGAATTTGATGATTACCCCAGTACCAACCAAAAAGACCTATGTGGAACTTGTCTGATTAGACACGATGTTGCTGTGTGTAGATCTGACAATGATTGGTGTTATGGAGAGGTCAAGGAGTACGATGCTGGACGGCTTCGTCCTTTCCTAATGTCGTTCCTGGATGGCGATGAAGAGTGGCTCGAAGTCTGTCGAAGGCCTTCGGTGGAGTATCTCAACTTTGTGGTTGGCATTGGCGTTCTTGAAAGGCCACCAGCACCTCCGCAGATGCAGCTTCCATTGCCGCCATCGCCTCCGCAGATACTGGCAGGCATGAACAACCAGCTTCCTTTGCCACCATCGCCTCCGCAGATACTGTCAGGCATGGACCAGCTTCCATTGCCATCAACACCTCCGCAAATGTTGGCAGACGAAAGCATTGGATCGTTTTCATCCTCGTCATTCTCGTCAAGTTCTTCCAACAACTTAACATTTGGAGACTACACGTTTTCTCTTTTCGAGGATGAAAAAGTCATTCACCTCCACCATTCCTTTTCAAGCTTTGACGAAAGCATCTATTCTGATGATGAAGGAAAGGGGCTTGAAGTGCAGCCGAAGAAGAATGTCAAGGTAGAAGTGTTGATGCCAATAACGCCAGTAAAAAGCAGCAACGAAGTCTATATGCCAATGACACCAGTGAAAAGCAGCAACCAACGCAAGTCTGGCTCGCAAAAGAAGACACCAATGACTAGAACGCCAGTGAAGTGGACGCCTACGGAAGATAGGAATCTCCAGAATGTCGTCGATAGCTTCACCAAGAAGGGGTTGCCGCTGAAGTGGCCCGAGGTTTCCTACCATTGCGAGAATAGGACTGGGAAGCAGTGCCGCGAGAGGTGGCACAATCATCTATCCCCGGCTCTCAAGGGCAAAGTCTGGGACCCGGAAGAGGATGCCTCCATATTCCAGATGTTCTTTAGGACAGGTAAAAAGTGGTGCAAGATGGCCAAGACTCTTAAGGGCCGCACAGACAATGGAGTCAAGAATCGCTTTCACCACTTGAGGCGTAGGATTAACAAGGACGTCCAGAGATCAACCCAGCGATACTCGAGTATGATGACCGAGCCCAATGATGACGAGTCAGTTGCATCGATTGCTAGTGATACGGCGGAGTGTATCGAGAAGAACACAAGAAAGATTTTGAATGTTATTGCACTCGAGTCGAAGAAACAGGATCAGCAGTCGAACAAGATTAAGGGTTACGTTTTCGGGCCCTTCGTTCATGTCACCGAGCACAAGATGTGCACGCGATGCTGCCTATACATGCCATCAGGACAGACTGGCAAAATGATGGTAGGTTTGTTCCATTTTCATGTAGGTATGAGCGCTTGTTACAAGATTTGAAGCAAAATGCTTATCTAACTTAACTTTTCTCGCTCTCATCCAACCCGTATGCACAACATTTGCAGTGTACAAAAACAGAGTGGTGTGAGGCCTGTACATTGACTCCTCCCTATGTCGCAAATGACCTCTTACGAGAGTGCCTCAATTTGAGGGAAGATGTTGATGGTTCCACCAAATTGTGAAGTGGGGCACTGTGGTGTTTGTGTGTTGATGTAGTGAGTTGTGTGTTGGCACAACAACCAAGAGGGTAGTTGTGATGTACAGTAAATGAAGTGATAGCTTTAATCAGAAGTAAGAACTCCCAGCTCAATCAAAATGCATATCTTCTTCCTGGACCTCGGCGCTTCCTCTCTTCCTCATCTTTTTGATCTGCTTCATCTTTGTCTTGCTCAGCCCAGCAAGTTTCATCTCTTGCTCTTTCTTCCACTCGACCAAGTTGTCCGTTTCCCACAATTCCAGTGTCAGCATTTTTTCACGCTCTTCGTCCGAAACAGAAACCCATCCCACTTCTCCAACAGCGTTCTTAGTCAAAACCTGACGTTCTTCATCGCTCAGCTCCAAGTTTCGAAGCCTCCTGATTCCATACTTCGACCACCAAAGAGTGGCCAATGCCAAATAATAGGGCCATTTAACCATCTTCAATACAAGCAAGTCCTGTATCGTTGGCTTACGGAATCCAGCACCAAAGTCATCAATTTCATTCACAAGCTCAGTGCAAATAGGCCGTAACTCGTCCCACTCCTTCTCTCTTTTCTCCCTACCAGTCATTTTGGGACCTTTCTTTTTCTTCTCGCCAGTGCCGGTACCATTCAGTGCCTTTGCCTTCTCAGCCTCATCTTTCCTTTTATCATCCAAAATAGCCAACGCCTTCTGCCTGATATCGATACTTTCCGTGCTCCCCCCCTCACGAGGGCTCAAATCCTCCGTAGCAGCTTTAATCAAGTGATTGGCAATGGTTTGCCATTTGTTCTTCTGAGCATAGTACGTGAAGGCACTTCCCACAATGAGGAAAAATATGATGATAAATGAAGCCTCCGACTTGGGCGCGTATGAATACAAGACGGATGAGCCATACTTCTGGAAATATTCGTCGGGGCGATCACGGAAGTGGTCATATTCCGCACGTTTTTCTTTGTTGGTGAGGATTTCATAGGCTTTGGCAATGGCCTACACAAATAATCGATACATGGCGTTTAACAGCGACAGAATGGTTCAGAATGCATCATAAAAAACAATGATGAGTGGACAGGAAAAGTCTTGAGAGACAGGGGATATTGCAAAACAAAGATAACCAATGTGCGGTCTTCAATCAATATAATATATTGAACCCCAAATACTCACCACGAACTTCTCCCTAGCTCCCTTAGCCTTATTCTTATCAGGATGCCATGTTCGGCTCATGCCACGATAACTCTTCGTAATATCCTTCAACGTCGGCGGACTGCTGCCCCAGGTTTCATGATCGAACCCCAATATTTTGTAACAATCATATTTGCCGCAAAATACCTTGTTAGGGTCATAAAAGGTCCCCCAATCTTTTTCGTCGCCGGAAGCTGTGGGCGCTCTCTTCGCTTTGGGCGGAGTATCATTTGCGTCGGATGCGCCACTGGTGGCGGATGAATCTCCAGCGACGTTTTCGGCATTGGCGGCATCATTGCCGCTGCCCTCCTCGGCGAAGACGAGGGTGCAGGAAATCGCGAAAGCGATTGAGAGCAGGAACAGGGTGCACCAGATGCGCCGGCAGCAGCGCACCATTTTAAAGGGACTGCAGGGGTGATTAGCACTCATTAGGAGGAAGTGCTTTGAATATTAGCTAGGAGTAGTTGACAATGTCAGTAATGGTGCGTGCGTACGAAGCGTAGGGAGAGGATGCAGGGCGGATCTACGAACTCAAACACTACCGGCCATGGTCGGTGTATGAGGGGAGCCGATTTTCTTCGTGGCCGCGGCTTGGTCGTCCGGACAGACGGTGACCATTAATCACCTTCTTCCCGCCAGTTCATTCACGGTTCATCTTGGCGGGAACCGCGGCACACGTGACGTGTGAAAGATTCAAATCCCCACAGACAAAAGATCTGGAAAAGATCTCCAATCTGACTTGGCGTGTTGCTTGGTGATGACGATCAAATAATAATGTTGTGCTGACAAAGCAAGACAAAGATTGATTACTCCTACGATAAGTACCACAAATCTGCCATAGCAATGAGATCCCTACTCTTTGCCCTACCTCTCCATCTCGGCGGCGCATTCACGACGTCGCCTGCCTCCTTCCAACACCATTCGAAGCAATTCCACTCAACGCCATGCCCGCCGATGCGGAATACCCTCCGCGGCATCAGCTCATCGCTCGCGGCCCAATCAATCTGCACATTCGATGAAGGCGACTTCGCATTAAAGCAGGGCGAGTGGCCCTACTCGGCTGCAGACCTAAATCGACTCGACAACTCTGTCGACACAGTATTTTACGACACGCCTCGTTTTGTGACGCACATTGACGACGGAGCCATAGCATCTCTTACAAAGTATTACGCGGAAGAATTTACTTCTATCGGCAAGGAATCATTGGATGTGCTGGATCTTTGCTCGAGCTGGATAAGTCATTTGCCAGAAGAGGGTATCAAATATGGAAAGGTGGTGGGTGTGGGCATGAATGAGAAGGAGCTAGAGGCCAACAAACAGCTGACTGACTTCGTTGTTCAAAATCTCAACGAAAATCCTGACATGTCCCAGTTTGAAGATAACTCGTTTGATGTCATTTGCAACGTCGTGTCTGTGGACTACTTGACAAAACCGCTGGAGATGTTCCAAGAAATGAATCGAATTCTACGACCAGGTGGCGTATCACTAATGAGTTTTAGCAATCGATGCTTTCCCACGAAGGCAATTGCAATGTGGCTCCAGGCTGACGATATTGGAAGATTGACAATTGTAGGTTCATATTATCATTATGCAGGTAAATGGTCATCCATTGAAGCATTGGATCTTAAGGAAAAACAAGCTACACCAGCGAGACCGGGGGCAGTAGAATTATTTAACAACCCAGCTTTGGGAATGGCTTGGATGACTGCTGCATCAGCTGTCGCCA
>JALLAS010000338.1:0-12157 GCA_036939415.1 Detonula confervacea | reverse complement strand
ATGATATAAACTTACCAGGGTAATACTTTCCAGCTCCAGGCAATGTTCCAGGCGTGGTGGTAGGTCCAGATGCAACGCAGGTATTATACTCCCACCTTCATAAAAGCAGATAAGAAACAATATAGAGATTAACGTAAGTTGAGATCAAAATGCATAAAAGAAGCCCCACATTGACTCAAAAGAACTCACGAAAAATATGCAGAGCAACACTCGACCAAAGTAGCATGCATCCAATCATCTGGATCGTTATTCACTGATGAGGAGAACATATCATTGAATCGTGGTGAGTTTTCAGATGAGTAAAGCCAACAGAATAGGCCCATGTCAAACTTACTGTATGTCGGCTGGCCACCACCATCCACGCAAATTTGTTTCTTATCCCAGTCAGGATAAAACAGTTCGGCATTCTGCACCCCCTTCTTGCCCACACATGAAAAGTAGTTCCACTGATAGTGCATCTCGCAGCAGTCTTTCAACTTCGTGAACATGTGATACATGGCATTGTCAGTGATGTAGCGAGGCTCGTTGCCATCATCAATGCATCCATCATTGGACCCTTCCCAATCAGGATAAAACAAAGATCTGGCGCAACTCCCTGGCAGGTTCCCAACGCACTCGTCAAAGTTCCATCCAAAGTAGGTGGAGCAACAGCTGTCAAGCGTGGAGTGCATGTGATCGCCAGGAGATGCACCCATGTAGCCAGGCTCGTTCCCGTCATTGAGACATCCAGAACCACCACGCCAATCTGGGTAGAAGAGAAAAATTGTTGCCGGATCTGTGGGCGCTATTGAGGGCGTGCAGGAAGGTTGAGCACTAGGCGATACCGACGGCTGAATCGTGGGCAGTTCGGAGGGCTGGCTGCTTGGTTTCACACTCGGCATAGAGCTGGGAATGGAGCTCGGCTCTTCCGAGGGCACAGAAGACGGCTGAACACTCGGAATAGAGCTGGGAATGGAGCTCGGCTCTTCCGAGGGCATGGAAGACGGCTGAACACTTGGCATGGAGCTGGGAATGGAGCTCGGCTCTTCCGAGGGCATGGAAGACGGCTGAACACTCGGCAAGGAGCTGGGAATGGAGCTCGGCTCTTCCGAGGGCACGGAAGACGGCTGACCACTCGGCAAGGAGCTGGGAATGGAGCTTGGCTGTTCCGAGGGCATGGAAGATGGTTGATCACTTGGCATAGAGCTCGGCAATGAAGAGGGCTTCATACTGGGCTGCCCAGAGGGCAACGAGGAAGGATTTTCCGAGGGCACACTTGAGGGTTGGCCGCTGGGCCGTCCTGAAGGCATCGAGGAGGGCACACCTGAGGGCTCTTCGCTGGGCTGTCCAGAAGGCATTGAGGAAGGATTTTCCGAGGGCACACCTGAGGGCTGCCCGCTGGGCTGTGAGGAAGGCATCGAGGAAGGATTTTCTGAGGGCACACTAGAGGGTTGGCTTGATGGATGACCTGTACCACCCACAGCAGCAAATGTAGTGAAGGTATTGCAGTTATCAAGACAGGGAAGCTCCTCTGAAAGCCTTCTATGCTTCAAATTGCCCGTAGACAACCTTCTACGACTGCTGGCGCATCCTGCAACTAGCGCAGCATTCATGTCTCCAGTGAGTGCTCCACTACTTTCAATGTAATCAGTTCCAGCGTTGGAGCCAGCCTGGTTCGCGTAATCGAATGCCACAGTGCCTTCTAGCTGGTAAGTGACGTTAGTCTCAAGTGCTCTAGCACCTCTTTCACCAGCATAGAGAACCCGGCGGTTGTTCTCTTCAAATGATACAATGACTTTTTGATCTGTAACAACACACCTGGACGTTACATTAGCGTTTTTGACAGTTTGTTGGATTGCCATCTTGCAGAGCGTCTTCTGCTCGAGGCCAGTCAAATATCTTGGGGTTTCAATCAACATGGCAACCTTCATTTCTACAACTCTATCATTGCATCCGCTAATGGTTGTATTCCCCACGGTGTACATGTCACTGTCAGTGTCTGCCGTAAATGCACAAGAAAAAATAAGCCATGAATAAGCATGCAGAAGATCCATATGTAAGGGAGAGACAAATAGCAGCCAGGAATGACTCACATAGCTGGCATCCCATGTTTCCATTGTTGGGTAGCACAGTGAGCATTTCTGTTTCGTCGGTGATTCCAAACCAGTTTGAAACTCCATACCACAAGGATTCCCACGACCTATTTGGAATGAGACGCTACATTTTTCCACGGTTAAGGTTAGTGTTAGGCGTAAAGGAAAGCCAGCAAATGCAAAACAGGATTTTCAACTCACTCCTCGTCCAATGTTATGAATTTCGGTGTTGTCAAATGAGGTTGGGTACTGTCCCAGGATCTTTGATCCACGTATCTGACCTCCCCATACAAACTGCAATTTTTCCAGGGTTAGGGTTCGAGTTAGAGGTAGGCGTAAAGGAAAGCAAACAAATGCCAAACAGGATTTTCAACTCACTGCGTTTCCTCCCCAAGCATGATCCGATCCATGGCCAGTGTTGGGAGTCAATGTGCGGCCAAACTCACTTATCGTCACAAATGTCACTTGGTCAAGCATTTGCATTTCAATCATTTCATTGTAGAAGGCTTGGATGCCCGTGCTGATGCCAGGTAAGATGCCAGCCAAGTTATCCTTAGAAAGCGAGTGTCCATCATGACCACCACTCTTGATAAGAAAGACATCTCGGTTAACTCCGCGTTCCATATTCAGAGACATCAGTTTTGCAACTATTTTGAGTTTCCGACCAACAGAACCAGCAAAGCTTTGACTTAAAACGACTCCGCTGAGCAGTTCATCTAATTCTTGTGTCTTATTCAAAACGTCAACGACTGAACAAATAGAGACAAAAACGAAGAAAGATTAGGAAATGTAAACCTAATGATAATAATGTGCCATGGGAAACACATATCAATCTCACGATTCTGACTGAAAAAATTGCTGAAGACACCTGTTGTGTTCAGTGTGGTTTCTTGATTCAAGTACTCCATTGAAGCCTTGATCGATTCCAAATCATTGGTGTTGTCAGCAAGTGAGCGGCGGTCAAGGGTATTCACACCACCTGATGAAACTACATCTACCGTCCTACCCAGCGCTGGATTTCCTTCGATTATAGGACCTTTGCCATCCACACCGATGGCATTTACTGATAGCCCGCGTCGCTGAAGGACATCCAGCATGCGCCCAGCAACACCTGTGGACCACCCATCTTCCTGAAATGCATCCACTAGCTGAGCTTCCCTTTCCATAGTCTTATGACTAGGAGATTATAGAAGCGAGAGTGTACACCAGAGGAAGTGGAGATGAATAAGAACAAATTTCCAGTTTCAAAATACACCGATTAGTACCTCAAAATGAAGTACTTACCTAAACAGGTGAGTTTGAGTTTCCGTAAACCAATTCGTTTTTGTGACAGGCTTTGATAGGTGGCCAATATTTGCATGGAACTGGCCATGTCCAGCATCGTAAATGGTCTTGAAAGCAGGAATATGGGCATTAATTCCAAATGACGTGCAAGGTTGATCAGGGTTATCATTGGCAATTCGGCGCATTTCATCATCTCTCAATGCCAGAATGCCACGGTTGTTTCTGTAGCTCCCAAACATATCGCAAGAAGTGTGCGGTGTCAGCACATTAAAGCTATCCAGTCCTCCAGAAGCCACAAGAATTACAATTGCTTTGTAGGGTTCATTTGCACGCTCCTCTATTGAGGAAGGCTGACGCTCATTTCCAGTTCTTTCTGCAAGATTGGTTGTGTGAAATTCAGGCGCTAGAAAACAAGGTAATTACGTGATGTGATGTGAGTGCTGATAACAAAGGTCTGTGTTCATCATCACATGGTAATCGTCTGAAGCAAGAACAACTCACTGGTGGCAATTAATTGCTGAGCTAGTCGAACTTTATTCTCATCGGCCAGTCCTGAATTCTCGAGTTCGGTTTTGATTTTCGCAATAGCATCGGGGCTGAGCCTTCCTGCGGTCAACAAATCTGCAATTTGTTGAATATGTTGCTGATCATCACTTCCAGTTGGGCTAAAGTTTAGGTAGCCGACAGACTTGCTGTAATCACCAGCATTAACTACCCCACCTCCGAGTGTAGAGCTCCCAAAACCTCCGCCATGTCCGGATAAACCGTGTCGGGCAAAGTTAAAAAATCCCTCAAGTGTGGCTATAGTGGTGGACATAGTTAGGACTTGTGCGGGAGGGGCGGATAGGCCGCTCTGAGCAAACTGACCAGGAGGGCTATAGTCAGAAAGAAAAAAAGAAAACTGATCTGGACTTTCGTATGCCATCTGGCCAACCTTGGAAACCATGCCGCTGAGCTTTGGATAGATGTTTCTATCGAAAGGGTTCTGTCTGTATTCCATTGCCCTCATGAATTGCAAGACCTTGAGGATAGGTTCTTTGATCCCTCCATAGGCTGGGTCGGCATCGAGGGTACTTGAAATTGCCTCCTTATCCAGCAAGATGGAGGCACTTGGGTGAAATTGAAAACATATCAGAAGGTGAGTGCAAATAAAAATGCAATTGATGAACATTCTGTAGAGGTCTTACACAACTGCACTGAGGGAACTGTATCTGCCGTCTCCGTAGGTGTTGCTATTAGATGAAAACATGCCTTGCTTGTACACTGTAGCAACTCTTTCAATCATGCCTGGGCTTGGATTGGCAATGCCAAAGTGCTGGATGAGTTGAAGGCATATGAACGGAGCGCTATTGGGATGAGCCGTTAAATGGTGAATAACTGCATCAATCTCGTAGTGAGAATCTCGAACCTCAGGGAGAGTTAGGTCATGGAACATGATGGGGTTCCTCAAAACCAAAGGCTTTCTTTCTGGTGAAATAAAGTATGTATTGGTAGGATCTCCAATTGCGATATTTGACACTACATTCTTGAGGTACAATACCCCAACCATGGGTTCACTTGTGCTCTTGTATTCATCGCCAAAGTCGACGAATTCATCCGTTTCATCTGTTACCTTGAAGATAGTATCTATTGTGTAACCCAATCCAGTCTTGTGATAGACAGTGACACCTGGGACACCTGGAGGATCTACTCCAGCTGCGTATCCAGCAAGGAATTCCGGCGGAAATGCCCCAACCTTCAGTTTATTGATGATATCTTCAAGCCTTTCTGGATGCTGTGTAAAATGTTCAGACGTGGTCACTTCGACATCACACAAACATGTCCAGTCATCTTGCAATGTGCATGTTCCTTCTCCACACGTATTTTCATAGTTGGGGAACAGTTCGTCCCCTACAAAATCACGGGGCCATGGGATCTAACAAAAGATAGCGTTGCCAAAAGGATGAATACCAGTCAGATACACAATGTCATAGCCAATGCATCAATAAGCTTGGCGGCAGCAACTTACGTGGAAAAAGTTCATGTTACCCACGTCATTATCGACGTAACGAACGACTTTGTTAGCAGCATTTGCATCTTCGGGGAAATGTACCAGAGCTACCATGGCATCAATCCGGACCTTTTCAGGGGAAATTGATGGTGAGATATAATCTTAGAGAGTAGAACCCAAACACATATTTTTGCCTCACCTTAATTTTGATATTACAACTGCCAGCCGTCCATTGGAAGCTATATATGGCACGTACAAACAGGAATTGAGTAATTCTCATGGAGTGCTCAATAATTATTGAACTCAATGGACACATTTAACAACTTACTGATTCGAGGAAGGAGATCCTATGTTATATGCCATCTGGCCGCTACACTCCGTGCTGTCTTGAATAATTTTTGTACCAGCTGGGCAGACATTAGCAGCATTAGCAGCTCCACCACAACGATCTGCATTTGTGTCATAGGACACATATTCTCCATGGTACTTGCAGCTTATCTTGATGTCGCTGTCAGGTGGACAGCACGTATTGGTTGCGATAGGTTGGGTTGGATCCGCGCACATGCTGGCGCCATCACTACTACCTGCAAAAACTGTCTTGGCGTTTGACATAAATGCATGATGAACGCATGGCCTGAAGTATACACAAATATCAGGGTTTTAGTCAAAGACAAATGAAACAATCCTTGAGGATCATGGAGATAATATTGATACCATTTACCTTCGCACGTATTCGTAAAACACATTCGGTGCAACCTGGACAACTCTGACTGTGTCTAGGTCACACTCTAAGCCAAAGCAGTCAATATCAGCAGTGATCGTAATGACAGATTGATAGGTGCAATCTTGGCCAACTGATTCACACTTCAGTTTCTGGTAGAGATTTGAGTTGTTGCTATTCAAAGTCAATTTCTTAGCTTCTTCCCGACCATCCCAATTACCTTTGTTGTATTGATACCTTGGCTTACTTGAGCGACCAAGGAGCCTAATAAATAGAGAGAGTTAGAGATATGCTTCACCTATGAAGACTCATGTTAGCTGAGGGTTAATGAAAAGACCAAAATTGACTTACTTGTAAACGGCTCCGTTCTTTAGAAAAGCCTTCGGAGGAAGGTCAGAGCAAAGAGGATACCGATCCCCGATCCATCCGTCAAGCAAATCTTTCTTGGGGAACCAATCATGCCGCTGCCCATCTTTTAGAACCATAGGGTCATTCCAGTTTACCGTGTTTGGGTCTTTTTCTTCGTAGTTTCCTCGGCGGCTGCAAATAAGCATCATGGGAAGTCATCAAGTGAATCACAATTTGGACATGATTTTAGCACACGTTTCATATTCTTACAAAATTCATTTCTGGTCATTTTAATTTACTCACGCTGCTTTTTCAAGTCCTGTCCATGCTCTTCACAAAGGAAATAAGTTGGGCAGAGAGCACAAGAAAGAAGTCGTGAGATTGAAAACAATAGTTTCTTATGAGGTCAGACAATTGCAAAGTATCCACACACCTGGCAAAAGTAAGGACATCATTCGTGTCATCTGAGGAAACAAACAAGTACAGAGTAAATGGGTTAGGATATGAAATATTGACGAATGAGTATGTGCATTGATAACCTCACAAGTTGGAATAGAGAAACCAAGTGCATCTCTTTTCTTCGTGCCATCCAAATTAAGCATGTCTAGCCCTACTGTTTCTAATTGCATTGCTTCTCTCGCACTATGTACAGAATGATAAAAATGGCAATTAGAAGAACAGCCCATTTCATGCAATAAAATATGAAAGGCAGATAGGACAGCAGTTGATCTTACTAGTTTTCATCCGGAACTGTGTATCGAGTAGCAAAAATGACATTTAGATGAACACTCCATTTCACACATTAAAATACGAAAGGCAAATGGGACAGCAGTTGATCTTACATCGGACCTGGTTAGATCTGTCGTACGCCAAACGAATCGAAGCTGAGCCAGCATGGGACAGCTGCATTCCCATCTTGACCGAAAAGGCAACAGTCTTCATTACCTGTTTGTAAGGCGCATTGCAATTTCTGACAAATCCGTCATAGTAGTTTATGTGTGCCTCAGCTGCCGAGTTGTACGGGAAATGAGTGAGTTATTTGTTTCGGGCGACATGTTAGAATTTTTTTTTTGAGATCAGCGCAATAAATATAGACACATTTCTGACGTACAAAGACTGTTATAACCAAGGAAGTTCGGGGATATCTGAAAGATCTGGCTCAACGCCCACGCGGTACGTTGACACAGCTGATCGGGTGCCTCGTACACAATGTTCGTCCACACAGTCTTCTTCTGCTCTGACTCGGGCTTGCTGGAATCCAATCGCCAGTTCCAATAATTGAAGTAGTCATCCTTAGTGGGGTCTGCAACATGTTGCGCGCAAAGAAAGGGGTAACGTAACAGGGTTGGCAAAGCTCTAGAGGTAGGAATCATTTGGTATGTCTTATCTTTTGCAAACACTCTCATAGAAATGAAAAATTCAACACGTACCAGGCGCAACCTCCCCTGAAGATCCACAAACCAAAACCCCGCCCTTCTTGTCCGTGTCTTGCGTCTCAAGAATCACCTGCGTCACGGTGGGATCGCTAGCAATAGCCTCAATGATCGCATCGCTATTTGTCCTGTGGATTTGGGATGTTTCTGATGGGTTTGATGATGGAATGGATGACGACAACTCTGACGTTGAGGGAGTCATCAATGGTGCCTTCGAAAGTCCCAAAGTCGGCATTTGACTAGTGGAAGGCACCTCGCTAGGAAGCGCCGATGGAACGCTTGATGGCTCATTCGAAGGAAAGTTCTGCGGCATTTGGCTTGATGACGGTACAGAGCTTGGCAGTAAACTAGACGACGGCACCCTGCTGGGGTATGAGCTGGGATTTGTGCTCAGCGACGGCGCGCTGCTGTCACTGGGCATGTCACTCGGATTCAAACTCGTGCTCGGCATCAAACTCTTGCTGGGCTCGTTCGAACTTGTCGGATTGATGCTAGGCATGCTGCTCGGCAACGAGCTCGTGCTCGGCACCAAACTCGTGCTCGGCTTGTCGCTGTCACTTGGCATACCGCTCGGCACCAAACTAGTGCTCGGTACCAAATTCGTGCTCGGCTTGCTCGAACTTGTTGGATTGTCGCTAGGCATGCTGCTCGGCAACGTGCCCGTGCTCGGCACCGAACTCGTGCTCAGCTTGTTCAAACTAGTGATTGTTGGATTGACGCTGGGCATACTGCTCGGTAACGAACTCGTGCTCAACAACATGCTCGCGCTTGGCACATTCGAACTGGATGGCACGTACGTCTCGGTCAGGTTCAGCGATGTACTCGGAACACTTGAGGGCGCGGCCGATGGGTCGCTTGTGGGCGCCATTGTCACAGGTTTTCCACCCATCACAGTGTAGATGTCAAGGGAGTTCATAATCGACGTGAGTTCCTTGTTGTCACCAACTCGTCCCCAATACTCTTTACTGGTGTCCGCGAATGTGTTATAAGCTGCAAGATCTGCAATGGTAATACCACCCGTTGTTGTGTCGATATCACCAAACTTGGCCGCGTCCTTGATGAGGTATACATTGCCTTCATCAGGGTGTACATTTTGATAACAGGTGGATCCTTCCGATACAAATACTTTGAATCCGGATTTGGCCATATCATCTGAGTGGCATTGCATGCCGTTGTATGCTTCATACATCCTCACATCTCTGTAGTGTTCATTGTTCGTCACGGCATACTTCAGCAAATGGGAAAAGGCAGCATCAGTTCCCGTGTTTAAGCCTGATGAACTTTCCGTGCATGCTACTGTCTTCCAGCGGCTGACTCTGTTCATAGTGCAGGGTGTTTCTAATGCGAAGCTCAGCGCAGGGACAATCGCAGCTAAACCCTTCCCTTTCGACTCCGTTAATCCATTCTCACCGGTCATAAGGTATGTGTTCAATTTGGCGATCGAACTTCCTCCCATCAATACCACCGTCTTGGTATCCTGGGTGTCCGAACCCTCCCTCACGCACGCATTCTCCATAGTGGAAAGCTTGCAGCTCCCCTCGTTGAAAATGTTGGGCCTATCATTGGAACAGAATATCGCCTGCTCGTCCCCCGAAATGGAGCCCGCGGAACGGGGATTCTCGTCGGGATCGGCCATTACCATCAATTTCTCATCGTCGGCATCCTCTCCGTCGTCCGCCTTGTTGTTAATGTCCTTGTAGACGCTCGAGATGGTCTGTTCGCCTCCCCCGTCCGCGAGGGGATTGTTGATGGAATTTTCGAGGGCCGTGTATCGTCGATCGTGGATGTACCACCTGCCGTGCCCGCCACGGGCGTAGACGGGAGGATCGAGATACGACCGGCTCTCGGGCTTCCAATTGGGCTGGCTGCGGCCTTCGTAGTAGGGGCTGTAGTACCATCCCATGGAGCGGAAGTCGGATTTGGTTGGGTCTGGTAGGTTCTCGCACTGGTTGCTGTTACTGTTAGCACTGTTGGTGGCGGCCCTGAAACCAGAATCAGTCATTAGGATGACGCTGGGAATGGTTTTCTTGGGCGAGTTAAAGCCGTATCCGACCCCCCCCTCCGCGTTGTCCGATGGATCGTAACCAACGATGTCAGCGTGTGGTGGAGTCGTGGCTGCCTGCACAAACGCATCATCAAACGCACCTATGGTACGGAAGTCAAGAATTCGACTAGTCGGATCCAACTCGACTACGCCTTCGTGGTCATTATAATTCGTGCCCATGAACTCCGGATCAATAATCACCTCCGGATTCCCTCCGAAAACGTCCGTGCACGCGTTGCCATTCAAAGGATCCATCAGCTTAAATTTCGCGTACTTCGCCTTGAGCGTCTCAGTAACAGCCCATCCCGGCGCCTCGTCCACATCGCATACCTTGTAGCCCCCGTCGGGTATGGGAACCCCACTGGCCGCCCAATGGGGCTGGTCAGTGAGGATGGTCCGGACGTGTCCGTCGTACAGCCAGGCATACTTGTTGACGCCCAAATTTCCTCGCGTCTGCAGGGTGGCATTGTGCCTCACCTCCATGGGCCAATAGCTCATCAAAGTCCCCGAGCTCATCACATGATCCTTCCGCGTAAATGCAAAGTTCCTCCAGCGGGAATTGACGTCGCACGGATGAGGACCCGTCCTCCCGTACTTGTACACCTCCAACGACCGGGGGCTGAGGCGCTTGCGAAAGTATTCCCGATGGGACGTCGGCTCCATGGCCTGTTGGGCCGTGATGAAGGCGGCCATTTCGGCGGCGCTCGCCCCGTCGGAATGGCCGTCGCTGATTCCCATCATGTCGCCGTTGGTGCTGGTGAACCTGGGTCCGAAGGTGGCCTTCTCGAGGAAGCGGGACCATTTTTGATCGGCGCTGAGGGTGTGCTTGTATGCGGCCAAGAAGTATTTGACATCATAGGGCAGGGCGACGGTGCAGCTCGTCCCCGCGGTGCAATCGAAGGACAGCCGCTCGCTGAAAAGGTCGATCCCGGCAATGCGTTCCCAGCCGTGTCCGTCGTAGGACCGTCCCACGGGGATGTAGAATTCCTTCACGGACCCGTCCGACGCCAACGGTTCGGAATACTGGATGGTGAATAACGTGCATAGATATCCCTCCGGCGCGGCGGGGGTGTTCACAAGGGTGATGGTGCTGCTAAGGCTAGGGGACTCGGTGGAAGGGGGAGGATCGATGACGAGGGGAGCGTCGATGGAGGAGGCCGTTCCACCGCGCTTGGCGGATGTCCAGTATCCGCCGAGGAGTGCGGTGGCGCAGTCGAATGTTTGGGCGCGGACGATGGTAGTCGGGAGGAGGAGGAGGAAGAGGCCGGCGAGGAAGGGGATTGTCGTCCTCGTTGTCGTTGTTGATGCTGATTCGCGGCCGCCGGTGAGGCGACGGTGGCGGGTGCCCAAGGCTGGCATCTTCTTGGTAGATGGGCTTGTATTGCGTATCGTGGCGGTCTATAGCGGTCTATGCAATTGATATTGAGAAATAATGTTGTGAGCTGTTGTGAGGGGTGCAAAGGGATAGATGTGAGGTTTACATTGCTATCGTACCTTACGATCTCTTTTACGATAAGATGCATTCAAAACATCATGACGGAGATTGGCGGCGGGCATTCTTCACGTGGAAAAAAAAACATAAAATATACGTGTGATTCATCTGTTTTATCGCGTGGTTGCCTGCATGCCAAGCTTGCATGCCGGTTGTGGCTCACGGACAGTTGAGTGCCAAAAGAATATAATATTATGAGAAAAGTAAGATTGAAGAAGTCTTTGTCGATTAGCCTTCTCGCCGCCTCGCTCACTACGGCCCGATATACCTAATTTACCATGCATACACACAGTACATAGGAATCGTGAGATTGAATCGTGAGATTGAGCAAGGGTCATTGCAGGCAAAGAGATACTCGAGGTACAACGGTACATCACGCCCAACAACTACTAGGTATCCATCCCATAACGAACCGCCTAGCGATGCGATGCGCGTCGGGGTCACAAACTTACCCAACGAGTTAGTGAGAGAAGATTAAAATCACCACTATTTTTGTGGCACTGGAGTTCATCCGATTTACGAATGACGTCTATCATAACTATTCCGCTGTACAATATTATCAATCACAATATTATGACTTGTTTTGGGCTTTTTGCCCAGGCAGGGCACAGGGGTTATCCATTGTCTGGAAACAGCCACTCTCATATTCAACCAGACCTACCCTTGAACCCACTCTATTTAGACTAAGGGGCGATGCTAGCAAGATCACACACCCTCTTTTTTTAGGCGTTTTCACACCCTTCACTGATTCTCGCCAACTTTCTGAGTCTATT
>JALLAS010000337.1:0-14266 GCA_036939415.1 Detonula confervacea | reverse complement strand
CGCAAAGAGACGCGCCAGGGCACAGTTTCATAAGATGCGTCCTGGGACCGGTTCTCACATAACGTGCAGAGTAAACTTAGAATAAATATTCTCATTCACAGTGCCATCTAGCCTGTCATAAACAGTATCGTAATAGTTTACATTGAATGCTGTTTCACTGATTTTGAGCACTGCTGGTACAGTGGTATCGTGTCTGATTCGTATTCAGGAGGTTGTGGGTTTGAGCCCCAAATGCCACATGGTCATTCGCTAAAACCTGGAATTCAGAAACTGTCATTTTTAGAATACCCCAACACAGCTCGGTGCGCACTTTACCGCACAAACGTTATGGCGATCCATGGCGATCCATGGCGTTCTCGGCCGTGGAAATCGCATTGTGGTGCCTATCTGCGTACAAGATTTATTTTTGGTGCTCACATCGTCAATCCCGCTATTGGAAATCAATCACAATATTGGTGAGCAAGTGCCCACTTTAGTCTGAGTAAGTGATCCCATGGATGAGAACACCCTAAACTAGACACAAAATACATAAGGTGCACCATGAATTTCTCCGGGAATCCGTTTGATGAGAACCCGATGGATTGTTGTACAAGGGATACTGTAATGCATATTCTAGAGGTATGGACATAATGATATTGTGCAGAATTCATCTATGTCAAGGATTGAAGAAAAAAGACTTATTTGAGTATAACTAGGAAAAATTGAAATAGCCCAGTGTGACTAAGGTACACGACTCTCAGCCCAGAGTGGCTGAAGTTTCGAATTGGCGTTAATGTAGGATCAGTCGTAGGTTTTATCGTAATGTTTCGGGGGCCGGGGGGGGGTTATTGAGGGGTATCTAAAATACCTTCTTCCAACAACCACACTACAACAGCAAGACCCTAATAAAGAGCACGTGGAATAACACTAGATATTCTCGTAGTTGTAAGAACTCTGTTAGCAATAATTATGAGCTATTCTAGTTGTTCGTTGCTCGCTGCTCTCGGCGTGCGGTCTATCCGACGTCCGCCAGAGATACCGTGTGGATTGGGACTCAGTCCCATGATCCAGTCCTGGGTGGATCATCACCCACGGCAGACTCAATGCTATGGGACTACAATACAAGAACTAAATAATATGATAACACAGGACAGCGTACGATTTTTGAAAGAAGGTTCGCATTCATTTCAGAAAGAGACATCAGCGAACAATCCGGAGCGAGCATGCAGCATACATATTTAATGTTACTTATCTTGAAGTTGAGGGAAAGTGCTGCATTCCAACCCTTCTGGTTCGACACTGCTAGTCGCAGGCGGTCAATCGTGTTTTTTCAGGTGAACGATCAATTTGTTATGCGTCCGTTTGGGCTGTACAACTAAAGTGTCAATGTAGGCCAATAATGCCAATTTTCGGAAAATCTAATGCAATTGACACAACCTTGTAGTTGTGACACTGTTGAATATTGTGCACCCCCGACCTGATTGTGCACACTGCACGTAGGTTCAGGTACAAATACTACGACGAGCAACCAATTGTGCACTCTTGACCCCGCTATGCAAAAATATGCATTATCCGCTAACTTTGATTCAATTGGATTACGTTGCACAAAATAATATAATACCGTTACATCAATTTTTGACAATTAATAGGGAGCTCATTTGTGCAACCATTACTCTATTAAAATGGAATATTGAGAATCAAATCCTGATCAAATCAAGCACAAGAATCTGTTTTTGGTAACCAAAAGAAACATTTTCCCTCACCTTCCTTTGCTGCCCGAGATAACCATGCCCTTTACGCACGATGTTGAGAGGACATTTATTTCAAGACAACAACCGAATACGTTTATTTCTTCATGCTGTAGCTAGTAGCTGACCACTGTACCATATTGACCATATTATTATCTACAGCGTTTTTTTTGCGAGAAGGTTCGCATTCATTTTAGAATGGACATCAGAGAACAATGTCGAGGTGGCGGTCGACCCGAAGACTGTTTATCACGCTAGAACTACGGTAAAAAAACATAAGCAATCGTGTTGTATGTAGCTGACCACTGACCATATTGTACCTAGTACATTCATAGGTAGTCATATCAGGATTAATTACCTGTAATTCAACGTTTGAAGTTTGAAGTTTGACCCCTTTTTTGAGCAGGGTGGACTGCGCCTACCTACTTTGAAGAGGGTGTAAACCTCGAATGCCGAGCACGGACTAACCTGGGAGGGCAAGAAGTCATGACAATGACTAAACCGTGACTGCACACAAACCACTTGTTTTGCATCTGAAATGTGAGGGATCAGACCAAGTCTGGGCTTGGAGGGGGGTAGCGGGTACAACTCTTCATTGCTATTGTGTTGTAATAGCTTTGGTGTGCCCAGGTGGATCAAATCACCAACAGTTCGTGGTGCATACAATGTGCAATCCGTGCTATGTCTAAAATAACAGGACGATAAAACAGCATAAAATGCTTCCCAAGTCTACCAAACATATTGTAATCCTGTGACACTGTTCAGATGCTTAAGTCAAGGATGTATCACGCGAAGAGGGCTCTGTCGTCGATCGACGCAAATCATTCACCCACAATAGCTATAATGCTTAATAGAAAGTCAAGATCCAAGGCGCACAAGGTTGGTACGTCCAAGAATACCAAGAGAACGTCCAAGAGAACGTTCAAGGGTGGAACGGGTACCCCAAAATGTGAAAAACATTCTACCACAATATCTCCAAGGTCACCAGTTCGTTCCACAACTAGTTTAATTGCCAGCGTTGGCATTATTGGCGCCAGCCTTCAGCTGATGTTCAGTGGCACCAGCTTCTTGGGTAATATAGTAAACTTAAACCACGATATTCGTTCAGATCGAATCAATATCAATTCTCCCTACGTCCCCTACAAAGGAGGCATCAAAGCAATGGAATTGCGCCATAAACTCTCCACATACATGAAGTACGACAATGGCACTCTCAAATGTTGGACACAACCGGTTCTTGGCCCAGAACAAATGCCGACGGGTGATGACTTTACGAATACCATCGTGGTGGGATATCCGGGAGTGGATAAGCAGGTTCTATTGCGTCAGATGGAGGCGGTGACGACGTTGAGTGGAAGGGATGCGTGGGATTTTGAATTTTTAGGTATGACAAGGCAGCCATTTATTAAGACAAATTACCCTCATCATGAGGGCATTTGGGGTGAGTAGTGGATGTTGCTGCATAGCTTGGATGTGAATCTCTACTTAATGAATTTTGTTTTTGTTTTTGTGTGCATGATCTCATAGATCAACACTAACATGCACATTTGAATTGCGTACGCTGATATCAAAAGGCTGGCAAGATCACGGTGACCAAGTCATGCTAGTCGTACACAATATCCACAACACCATCAATTCCTACCATGACATCCTCGTCGATATCGACTACGCCAAAACCTGGGTCGAGGCCACCGAAAAAATCCCATGCCTTTACAAGGGTGAAATTGTTGAAGAGCATTACGTCCGCTGGCGCGACGAACGGAGTATGGATGAAATTGGCTGGTATGGCTGGCTGATTGATTATTGGATGGAAGGCGGGATATTGCGAGACTACTTTGATCATAAGCTCACAACTAAGGATCATTGGGATAAGTTGAGACAACCAGAGACGTTTGCTTATGGCTGCACTACCAAGCTAAAGAGGATTATTAGGGGTAATAAGTTTATCGTTGATTGGGATATTATGAGAGTTATAAGCTACGTAGATAGGAGAGATCAGGCTCCTAGAGTACGGAGCGTTGAGTATAACAGGGAAGGATTTCCGGCAACGCAGAAAGAGAAAGGATGGCAGGCATGATAAGGACCTCACCAACGGTCGAGTGATGCACATGCTAAGTTAGCATAACCTTAGTGGTATGTACTAACCTAGGCAGCACAAACATCATGGGAGCACGTTTGATTGATGCTCCGTCAACCCTCCCCCCAAATTCCGCGTGGAGGAAACACGCGCCGTCAAGGGAGTAACAAAAGACTCACCTCAGGCGGAAGAACGAGTCGACCGCGTCGACAACAGACCCAAAGACAGCGATGGCTCCTGCAACAATGAGAACTCCTCAGAGTTGAGCTCGCGCTCCAAAGCCGTGAGATCGTAAGGCAACGACGAAGCCACGATGAAGGGCGGAGATGAAAAAGAACGGAGGCACCAACGAGGGAGAAGAGACAATCTTCAGGCGAGTGATAAGAAGGCAGGGGTTTGACTGGTAGCCGTCAAAATGCGCTTTGTTTGCAGGCGCAAAGCCCTAGCTCCTTCCTGACCAACTGCGCTCACAAAAGATTGCGAGTACATCATTTTTGCATTCTTCTTGATGCAAAGATCTGCGTGAGTAGAACAACAAAGTTCTGCTCCATCTTGTCATGGTATTCTTAACAAACCATGACGAGACGGAAGCCGAGCGGAAGTTCTTGTGCCATGTGCCATGGTTCAGCAAGATCCTGGATTGAGATACGTACCGTACGGTATGTATGTATGTAATTTGTTTTGGATCCACGATCAACTATTTAACGTCACGTCAACGTCGCTTCAACATCGCGTCAACGTCGCGTCAACGTCACGTCAACGTCACGTCAACGTCATGTCAACGATGGTCAACGATGGTCAACGATGGTCAACGTCGCTCAATGTTGCTCAACGTCAGTCAACGTTGCTCAACGTCGCTCAACGTCGCTCAACGTCGCTCAACGTCGCTCAACGTCGCTCAACGTCACTCAACGTCACTCAACGTCACTCAACGTCATGTCAACGTTGCCGCGCGCGCGCGCATTCCAAAAAAAACTATGTACATACATACCGTACGGTACGTATCAATTCAGGATCTTGCTGAACAGCAATATCGTAGTACAATCTGAAATCGGCAATCGGTACAATAACACCTAATCCATGATGATAATTGATCATCATCAGCTCATTCTTTGCATCTTTATTGCATTCATTCTTTGCCATAACATCAGCATCATTCGCCCGTGATAATCACCCTCGCGCCCGATGATTCCACCACAGTGACAACGACGATGAAGTCGTTCAACAGTTGCAGCAATATGGATCGTGTTGTCTACAGCTGCATCAGCATCGGCTGCCCGTTCATCATTGGCGTTGGCATCGTCGTCCGATGATGTGACACCATCATTCTCATCAAGAACATAAACACCATCCTCGACAGCAGCGTTTGCATTCTGTGATGGAGGAGGAGGCCGAGGAGGACTGTTCTCTAGCAATACTCAGTGGTGCCAGCTGTGTACGTTGCTCTCCAAACACGATGATGCAACCATCATGTTAGGTGTCAAATCCATGGTACAGGTGCATCAGCATCAGCAACGTCCACGCTTTCCATTTTCTTCAGAGGCTGCCCAGGTGATTCATCTCTGTTCCAAGGAAACAAGCAGATCTTCTTGACAATAGCTTTGAATGTTACTTTGAGGACCACAGCTTGTTCCAGTAACTGTTGCCTCGCTTGAAGCATCCCTGCTCCCTTTTGAGCTTCATGTTGACGAGGCTCTCTGGCTCAACAGTATCTGCATGTTTTGCACTCTTATTGGCCTTGCCATATCCATTCTCCTCCATTGCCTCCAAATCCAGGGCATTGTTACTGTCAAACGCTTCTCTCCCTTGCTCTTGAGCGTAACAAGACGGCAAGTCTTTTTGGTTTGAGAGTTGATGGACTCGTCTCCGATGCGCTTACCGGCTGGATTGCTGTTGATGATGTCACGTGGTCCGAATGCCTATCCGCCTGGGAAGTGCTGATAAAAAAGCGGGCCACTCGAAGGCTTGAGGCGATTTTGTTGCCCCTCATCGGGGGGGCTTCTTGGGACGTAAAGGTTCCATATCCGTGTACGCATATGGTTGTGAGTGCCTCGGCAGCGTCGGGTTGAGAGGCCCCAATTAATGCGTATTTGATGGTAAAGTTGGCCGCGGAGATTCTTGGCCTTGGTAAGGGTCTCCTAACCACGCATCATGGCCGGAAGTTACTTGCTGCCGCTCATGAAAGGAATGGGATGCTGATTGAGCTTGAGGTTAGCAGTTGGTATTTGCGATTGCAATGTCGCCTGTTCTAAATATACTGCCAATGGAAGTAGCTCATGATAGTAGGTACTAACCTATCCGCCTGCACACTCAGCAACACATCCCGATGTACCTGCACCTTCAGCACTTTTTCCAGCCATGTAGGAGTAGGTAGTATCTCGAGGTATCTCATAGCCACTTGAACTTTCACTTAAATCACCCATATTATTTTACACAAAAAACAATGCACTCAACGACTATCTATAAAACATAAAAATGCTGCTTGTTGTCTTTGCCCACTAAATGCTCCCAAAGCATTGGCAAAGGACGATACAATAATAAGCACGTTTGATACCACAAGGTTCTCACAAGACATCGGGCATATATATCTAGCTCAGCTCTGCCTTACGATTTGGGAAGAGTGAACTCCGTGCTCTCGCTAGCTAAAAATACTCCTCCCTCGCCAATGACCTCATTTCCATTGGTGGTTAGGCTGTAGCTGCCATCGCCCCACTTGCAGCATATACCATCGAGGTACTCGTCGTAGATGGTAAACACATAATCTCCGGGTGACAAACACAAGTCTTCTTCGTCGGTGATTTTGTCAGCCGCAAATGGCGTCGACTTTGCAATGATGAGCCCACCCCGGCTAATGTCCCAACTGGTGTCCTGGGGATAACTGTCCAAGATGAGGTTGACAGAGACGTCGTAACAATCTGCTGGCGGCGGGACCGGCGTGGTAAAAGTTTTTCTTTCACTCTGGCCGAATTCTCCTCCGCTGGCAACGACATTGTCGCCGAAGGCTAGTTGATACGAGCCTTGGCCCCATTTGCAACACCTGACATAGGATTGAATGATAGAGAGATTGAAGTGAGTCAAGGATACAAAAAGTGTATGCCATTGCAAGAGTACGAAGCAAATATCACTCACATTCCATCACCATACACATCATATATGATAAAATCATACGTCCCCTCCAGCAAACAAACAGTCTCCACCGGCGCGGCAACCAGTGCCATGGAGTCATCATATGGCGTCGAGACCGCAAAGGCCACACTCTGCCCCTCCGGTATAATCTCCCAAGTGGTATCCGTGGCATACTGATCGAGCGATATCGATACATCTAGGTTGTAGCAGTCATCATCATCATCGCGCGGGCCAAGAGTGGGCGGAGACGTGACTCGTTCCGTAGGCTCAGGCGTCGGAGCCGGTGTGGGAGCCTTGGTTGGCTTGGGCGTCGGATCAGGAGTTTTCGCCGGCGGCGTCAGTTCTGTAGGGTTGGGCGTCGGAGACGGTGTCGGAGTCAGCGTCGTCACAGCAATGGTAGGCTTGGCTGTCGGAGGCGACGTGACTCGTTCCGTAGGCTTGGGTGTTGGAGCCGGAGTCGGCGGCGATGTTACTCCATCAGTAGGTTTGGGCGTTGGAGCTGGTGTCGGAGCCAGAGTCGTCACAGTGGTCGCCGGCGGCCTCGGATCGGCCACAGACATTGTAGGCTTGGCCGTCGGAGGCTCGGCACCCAGAAACGGAGCCTCCGGATCGTACGGCATGGTGAACGCCGTTCGTTCCGAGGGACCATACGCTCCGCCTTCCGCAATAATTTCATCACTGGCGGAGGTGACGCTGTAGCTACCCTCGCCCCACTTGCAGCACATTCCGTCGCCGAACTTGTCCGCGATGGTGAAGGCGTAATTCCCGTCGGGGAGGCAGACGCGTCGGGATTGATTTTTCATAGAGCTGTCGAAGACGGGAGACTCGGCCATGGCGGACCCGTCGGATAGTGCCGTGATTTCCCACGAGGTGTCCGAGGCGTAGTCGTCGAATACGAGATTGACGTAGAGGCAGGTTCGAGTCCCGGGCGTGTTGGTGGGATTCGACGTCGGGGTAAAGGTTGGAATGGTCGGAGTTTCTGGCGTGATGGTGGGATACGACGTCGGGGTAAAGGTCGGGAAGGGCGAAGGAGCCAAGCTCTCTCTATGGCATCCCGTTAAGTCGTAGTTGCGCACCTCCCTACTGTCGGCGACCATGATATGGCCTCCCGACAGACCCAACGCCGCTCCCACATACCCCGCATAATCGCCCTCGCTCTCCAAGACTATACTCTCCCTCTTCCACTCTCCAACAGTATCCTGCGTGTACACGTAAATCTCATTGGCCACGCCCAAGCTCAACATGGTCCCATCCATCGCCAGCGGGTACGTGTACAGACTGCTTTGACTCTCAAAGCTCATTTCCTTGCTCAAAAGGTATTGCGACGTCGCATCCTTGCTTGATGTCTCGAAAAAGAATAGTCCGCCGGAGACCGTGGAGTAGACGAGGTGATTCCAGCTCATGGCGACGGAGGAGACGGCGCCCCATTTCTTGCCGAGGTATTGGAGCTTTTGGGATAGCTCAATCTGGTCGCTCGATCGGTCGTATTTGTACAGGATGATGTTCTCGTCGCAGTCCGCAGAAGCCGCAATCACGTCCCTGTAAACCTGCACCGAATACCCGAAAAACTCGCTCCCGCACAAATCCTTCGGGTACAGCCTATCCACCTGCTCCCAATTCCCGCTCGCCCCATCCTTCTTGAACACGGTAATGCTACCCATGTTATCATTCTCCTCCGGGGCGCCCACAACGATCAAATCTCCGTCGACGTCCACGCTCATTCCGAAGCGGGCGTTGTCGTACCTGTCCTTCCCGGGGGTTGCGTACTCCGACGGAACCATGGCGCCCTTCCTTTGCCGCCATCGCATTACATCCCCGGAACCCTGATCGGCGGACCGCTCGTAAATGAAGAATGCTCCGGTCTCCAGTGGGGCGTCGCGATCGGCGCTCAGATCGGTGGCGGCCATGGGGGTGCCCACCACCGCCACGTTTCCACTAATGGCCAGGGAGGAAATGGCCCCGACGTTCTGGAGTATGCCGAAGACGTCGCCCCGTTCCCACAGTTCGGTGGCGGGATTCAGGTTATAAAAAGCCACGGCGCCCTTGCCGGAGGATACCACGGCCGAGTCGCCGTCCACGGCCACTTTGGGGTAGTCCGAATCCAAATTCTTGATGCCCAGTTCCTGAATGGTTTCGGCGTTTATGGAATTGCATGCGGTTTCGGGCGCATCGGGATCGAAGCCGTCGTTGTATCCCAAAAAGGGCGTAATGGGCGCCGGGGTGGGCGTTTTGGTAATGGTGGGAATATCGCCCTGGATGGCGGGGGTTTCGTCGCCTCGTGCCACGAAGCCGGTGCCGTCGTTATTGCTTTGAAATACGCCTCCTTCGTCGTTGTTGCCGTCTCCGAACACGATGCCGAGCGTCGCGCCAATGCCGGCTAGAAACATTACGACGATCAGACCGACCACTATGCACCTTCGTTTGCGCCCACGTGTCGTGGCATCCTTCGTGGTCGCATCCTTGCCGCTCTCATCGGCAGCATCCGCCCGGCCGGAGCCCTGCCCGATGCCTCCGGCGGCATCGCCGTCGCCCGTCTCCAAATCCCGATCGGCAGGAGGAGGAATTGCTACAACTTCGGTAGCAATCGCCACGTTGTCTAATGTTGATGGGATGGACTTCCTCTGGCGATTGTCAATGATTGGCGTCAATGTGGAATGGTCCGAAGGTTGGTTGGGAGAGGCGATCGATGCATCGATCCGGTCTACCTTTGTTTCGTCTGACTTTGAAACTTCCGTAGCTACTGCAGCACCTCCCGATGCAGCCGCCGCCGCCGCCGCATATGCAGCCTTCTTTCCACTCTGAACCTCGTTCTCTTCATACAAAAGCGGCGAAGCCCTGCTGCTAGCCTGCGACTTGGAAGGACTGGCCTCGTACACCTGCACGTCGTCGTCGTCGTCGCTCATCAACTTCGGCAAGGAACTGGTAGAAGTATCCACCGCCAGAGCCGACTTGCCTTGTCCATCGTCCGAGTCATCGCTGTCGGACACTACCGAATACTGGTTCAATTCGCCCATGGACGTCAACGTTTCGAGCAGCTCCGCCTCGCGGCCTTCGTACTCTTCGATGAGCTCGTCGACGTGGTGCACCTCCGAGGGCATGACTGTGTTATTATTAGTAGAAGCAATATAAGTAATCCATCAGCATGATGATGTTGTACGCACAAGAAGTTGTCAGCAAATCGTTTGGCAAGAGCAACAAACAAACATCGGGCTCTCCGAAAACGCGAAAAAGGAGAGATGAAAGAAAATAACGATTCGGCGTTCTTACCCCGGGCAACCATCCTTTCCACCAAGTCACGAAATTTCGCGTTCGTGTCGGCGCTTCCCGCCGATGACGACGCGGGAGAGTCGACCGGTGCCGCCGGAGAATCGTTGTTGTTGTTGTTGGCAACGACAGCAGCAGCAGTAGCACCACCAGCACCAGCACCACCAGCAGTAGTAGTTGCCACAGCCACTCCCCTCCTCTCCCAGCTCTTGCGTTCCAATTTGTCCAATTCGCCATCCCCGTCGCCCGCGGTTTTAGTTTGTCGCGAGGGGCTTTTCGCGGAAGGAGGGGTCGTCGAAGAAGCTCCGGAAGCAGGAGACATCATCGTTATTATCGACGGGGTCGGAGAGGAGGAGGAAGAAGAAGGCGATGGATTTTTCCTCGTGGGAGGCGACGCGGAAGACGACGACGACGACGACGACGAAGCTTCCTTCAAATACCGAGCGCTGGGACTCAGCGGAGGAGGGGTCCACTTCCGCATCGACGCCGCCACGGTGGCCGTGGCCGTAACGGTCATGGGAGAGATGATGGACGATTCCGACTCCGCCTTCTTGGCCGGGGGACTCCATCGCTTGCCGGTGTATCCGCCGGAGGGTCGACCGGTGCCGCCGAGGCTGCCGCGCAAGGGTGCCACGGGGGCGGCGTTTTTGGTCTTTTCTCCCCACAGCGAAAAGAGATCTTTTTTCGGCGGCGGCGATGATGATGTTGGCGGTTTGGAGTTGGAGGGTGGTGGTAGTAGTTGTGATGGCGTTGCGTCGTGCGCTGCCATTGCTGATGCTGATGCCGATGCATTGGTGGTGATGGTGTCATTGGCCACGGGCGAGCCGAGAGGCGAGCCTGCCGCCGTCGATGCCTCCGTAGCCGCGGACGTAGGAGATCCCTCCGCCGGCATGGACGATTGCCGGTCGCTCATCATTTTTTTGTCAATGTCGATCGAGATTGTGGGTGCTGCAGCGATGATGATGTCGTCGGTCGATGTTGTTGTTTTCGATTCGCTCATGGGATTGATGAAGTCTTGCTTGCCTGCTATCGCTATCGACGTTCATACGAACCAATGCTATCAATCTTATTTCGCTACTATTGCCTTTTCCGCCGTAAATAATGGACAATGCGAAGAAGTTCAATCAAGCCAAATAAATGCCAAATAATGACGGCTTTGCTGCATTCGCGATTGAATTGAATGATGTTGTTCCTGTGATACGATATTATGATGGTACGATATGGTGTATCGTATCGTATGTAATGATGTGGCATTCTTGCTTCATGGCGCCGCACATTTTATTCATCCTCATCGATCAATCATGCACATTGCATCAAATTCTTCGCGCTTTTTTTCCACCCGTTGAAACCAAAACATCTGAAAATTAGGCGGGATTTTGCGGCGTTTTCTCCCCATGTCACATCTGGATTCTCATAATTCAGACAGGTACGCGGGCGCGGTGCGCGTGTTCGCATGAACATCATTGCCTGCTAGTAAGATATCATGTATGTAGGTACTCCTAGCTACGTACCTATCATCTAGGTAAGTAGCCATTGTTTTCAATTCATAAAATTCGAGAAATCTCGCGTTCAAACTGGTTTGAATATTTAATGTATGACCATTGACTCGTGTAAAGGGTACCTGTGTAAAAGTCATACTAATTCCTATGATATTGATTGTCAAATTTGGGGGGGATGACTGATGTATACTTTGAGTTCAGGACGAGAGGCCTATTTAGTTGTGATAAGCTATGGACTACCCTCAGGGTTTGTATAATACTCCTAATATTGATTATGAAGAGTGCAGTAGAAATCCCGCCCATTCTGGGTAGGAAAGCTAATAGAGCTAGATGATGATGGCTTGTATGTATGATATGGCGTGTGCACCATCAGGGCATCACTTTGAATGATTTGATGTTCACACTCAGACCCCAGATAGCCAGATTATACCATGATGAGGCGGGCACGCATGCCCCTGACGCCAAATGTAGTGCTAGCACTAGTGCCTTTCTACAAAACATGTTTACTTGCATCATCATCATCATGAATGCAGAGTCCCTCAACCTCAATTAATTTTATGATATCATTGCTGACCAATTATTCATTAACAGTAACAGGCTTGGTGGTCAGATAGAGAGGATTCCATGCATTTACTTTCCTTATCAATAGGTTCTACTTCTACATTATGATGGCTGTCATTTTCCTCCATAGATCGAACTGATATGTTGCCTATTTCTCTCTTGCTGCTAATATATTTATACCTCCGTGTACATATGGCTGGGAACATATGGACACCAAGATAATGAGGACTGTGACACTCCTGAATAAATCATATTGTGCATCAGTGCTGGCTGCTGCCATACAACACAAGAACATGCATCTAACAACACAGTGTAGCATCATCAGCTTGGCATTCATCTCGTCATAATGTCACCAACAAATATTTGGTGGTGTTGTGGTAAACTGAAAAAGACTCAATATACCAAGCCTACTTCCCATGGTACTAAGGAAGAAATAATGCAATAGTATTCCCTCCAACGCACCATTTTTTGACAGTGACCGCATCTGGGGATCCCCATGAAGCGAAGCCAACAACTCTTATTCTAGGGCCGTCACAATCCTAAGTGGATAGGTAAACGACACTGTATATGTACTTCCTATGTATTGCATCTCTTTCTAAGTACGTAGGAGTTAGTATCCAAGATCAACATCAGATATGTTATTATGCTGTCCTCTTTTTATTTTTGGGTACATCGCTGGATACAACAAAGCTTGAATTGGAGAGAGTAAATTAAAACTGCAGTTCATCCTACAGTTCATCCTAAACTGTAGGCCTCGGAAAAAATCACTTTTTCCTGCACCTCCAACAATGTACCTCAATATCAAAGGATATACTGATGGCTGGGGAATGGCATGGGAGTTGGCGGCACATGGGTGGAGGCGGGCGGGAGGCAAAGGGCAAGTGGTGCAACTGAGAAGGCAAAGTGAGACGGCGGTATGCCGGGCAAGACCAAGGAGGCGGGGCGAGGCGGCCCGATGAGGCAGCGGGCTAGACGATCAGGCGGAGACGAGGCAAGGTGGCAGTATGTCGGGCAGGACCCTAATCAATGGCCAAGGCGATAGTCGAATTGATGACGGTGAAGAGACACCGGGCCAATGGCTGAGACGACAGCCAAATTGATGCGATCACGAGGGGTTGGCATAATCGATGCCTGAGAGGACGGCCGAATTAATAGGCATGGCGATGGCATAATCCATGGCGGCGGGGGGGGGCTGAAGGGATTTCTGAATCAATGGGCGAGGCAACGGTCTAATCCATGGCGACAGGGGGCGCTGAGGGGATTGCCTAATTAACGGGCAGGGTGGTGGCCTAATCTATGGCAACGGGTGGCGCTGAGGGGATTGCCAACTTAATGGGCGAGGCAATAGCCGAATCAATGGGTGAGCCAACGGCCTAACTCATGGCGATGGGGGGCGCTGAGGGGATTGCCGAATCAATGGATGATGCCATGGCCTAATACATGGCGGTGGGGGGGTGATGAGGGGATTGTCAAATTAATGGGCAAGACAATGGCCTAATACATGGCCATTGCAAGGCGACGGTCGAATTGATGGATCGATGACGGTAGGATGGCCGAATCAAAGGACAGCAGATGTTAACTTGCATGGAGGAGGCGAATTTGGAGGCTGAATCGATACGATCACGAGATGTGTAATCGATGGCCAAGAGGAGAGCTGAATGAATGGATAACAAGGATGGCAGCTGGGGGTGCTGAGGGTAGGGCCAGCGGCCGATGGTGCCCAGGTGTCATTCCCTTGCTAGACCAATGAATCAAAAGAGCATTGTAGCAATAGAGCAATATGCAATAGTAGCTATATAGCATTGTAGCAATGAAGCAATAAAAAAACTTTTGAAAGGAAACATTGTGCCGTATAAAACTTCGCAACAAAGTGTTTGTAGACCTGGTCACTTCGGATTAATCGTGCGGAGGCCTATGCCTGCGTTCCAACGTGCCGGATTTACAGCCTCACTTTCTAAAAAACATGGTGTGATCACGAAACTTGATCGATATATCTGCTTATTTGCATCAAT
>JALLAS010000336.1:0-14299 GCA_036939415.1 Detonula confervacea | reverse complement strand
TGTAGCATCAGAGGGCCGACTCCGTACTCCTCCAGGAATCTCCAGATATCTCTCACGGTCCATTGCATAGTACGCCTTCTTGAGATCAATAAAGGTCTTGTACAGCAGCTTCTGCTCTAGAAAATTGAGCTGATGAGCTAGCTTTGCCTCCAGCGTGGCTGTGCCTGTGCCTCAACCCTTCAGAAAGCCATGGATGCAATCATGAAACTGGATGACATCCAGTCGTTTATCCATGATTACCTCCACCACCTTCCAGCACGGCTCAATTAAGCCAATCCCACGAAAATTGCCACCACCTTTGGGTAGTAAGACAACTATAACCCATTGTGTCTGCCTGGGGAGGCATCCTTGCTCCCAAATGGACTGGATCAGCCATATAAATAGCTTCCACTTCTCCCCAGCGCCTGCATTGTCGCGTTCTTCTTCGTCTATCATCCCTCTCAGCCATGTTTTCATGTGTTTGGCTCGGATTTTAGATGCTCCTCCGGCCCTACCATGTTTGAGCTCTTTCGTCACCGCCCGTATATCATCATCCTCTGGCTTCTCATCCCGTATATTGAAGGGTTCGATGTAAATAGGAATCGAATCCCCTGGCGGGGTCCTCTTGACATACAGCTCCTCCCTCTCACGAGTCTAAATCTCCATGGTTTTGAAACACGGTTTGGGTGCACGATCTTTGATGGCGCAATGCCATCCATTGATGTCGCGCCATGCCACCTCAAGCTCCCCCGAGTCCAAGTGTGCTTCAATTGACTCGCCAACAGATCTGGTGCGCTCTTACCTGTCCTTCTTTAATGAAGTATTGATAGCCCTTGACTGCTCCGCTTCATCAAACGTCCGCCGCTGGCCAGCCTCACCCAGTGGTCAATCAGTGCCCATGTGGTATATGAGATCCACTTGTTACGTGGCCGCTCTTTCACCGGTAATGGCTCACATGAGGCCTCAGCTCCTCAAACTCAAAAACAGTCTCCTGCTGAGTCCGTGGTCCAATGCGTGGGAGGTTGATGGGGAAGCGCCTGCGGCCCCTTCAGTACGCATTGATGTTTCGCTCTGCCCCCCATAGATTGTCGTGATAATTGCTCGATGGTCAGTGTGGTGGTGCCAGGGCGTGCATAATCTCATGTGTCTGAACCATCTCCTATCATCCTCGTGAGCGAGGAAGTAATCCGGCGCTGAATAAATACAGCGGTCTTGCCGTTGCATGCACCAAGTCCAGTTCCTCCCCTCCTATCTGGGCGGGGATTGGCAAAAATTGGACACCATGTTCGTCATGTCCATGAAATTGTACTCATCCTCTATATTCTTGCCCCTTTCGTCCGAGGACACTCCAAGTTGACGTCTAAGTCACCGATTACTACCGGGGTACAGCCTTTTGGCATTTCCACCCAGGCATTCCAGACATTATCCAACGTTGTCAGATCCGAGGGTGAGATGTAACATCCCACGACGTAGCATCTCTTCCCCCCGTGACTAGCTGGAAAGCTAGCGCATTGGAGCCCCAAAACTTTGTCTCCTTGATCTCATAGGAGTTGTGTGGCTTCCATGACAAGGCAATCCCTCCCTGATGAACGCTTGGCACGTTGGATGTGGTGATCAAATACCCATGCAATGCACGAGCATAAATCTCCCCGTCAACTTGGTCTCTTGTAAGACCGCAATGTTGACGCCCAACGATTCCAAGGCCCTGCAGGCTGAATCCAAAATCCCGTTCCGACCGCTTCAAATGTTCCACGAAGCGACAGAGAAGGTGGTCCCGCTATCATCCTGTTGAGATGGGGCCGTCTGTGTGGAGGTCATTGACAATGATGCAACGCGAGGTGCAGCTTGACGTTATGTGTCAAAGCTCCGGCCACAGGGGCTCCCAGCGCGTTGCTACTGCGCTGGGCGGACCGGCCGTACCTGATTGACCTCACAGAATTGAGTGGGTTGGTAACAAGTGGTTTCCGTTATGGAAAAATAGCAGAGGTGGTTGCTACTTTCTAGGAGTAGCGTAAGCAGCTACGTTGCTAAGGTAGCAGAGGTATGATAGTCAGGATTGTACTAATCATATATGAAATGATTGTGGTTGACACACACCCTTTGGCTATCCCATCCAATATACGGAGTGTATCAGAGAGTGTGACTGGGCAAGCTATAAGTCACAACCCCTCTGCAAATTTGATATGTCAATGTCACATTGTTGTTCAAAACTTTAACGAGATGTTTGCCACATTCCGGCTGGGCAATAAGATAAAATAAAAGCAAATATTTCCTGACAGGACAATGTGAAGACAGATTGCATTCCAGAATCTAGTCATACGCATCAAAAATGGTGACAAATCTGAATATGTAATAGCCTGTAATAGCGTTGCCGTACATTTATTGGAGGATGAGACTTCAGTTCAACACGTGGAATGCATTTAAAATAAAGTAAGATTCCCAGCTCGTTTATATCTAATGTTTATATGTTTCTACCTTAACGTTATTTGCTTGTAGCTCAAACAATTGCAGATCTTTTTGAGGAGATAGCGAGATGTTAATGCAAGAGAGTTTCCAGAGCTGGTTTACAGCATACAAGATCTGAAGGAAATCAATGTTGACAATCTGATAGGAGGTTCTGTCATGACAGATATTTGCAATGCACAATTGTGTAATAAACCCCTTGGTGTAGTTCTCAACAAAATAGTGTATTCATTATTCTGTCACAACCACCTGAGGAATGTTTGGGTAAAAAATGTGTTGTCGTCTTTGAATGAATTCATGCACGCTCACCTTTATGATAGCCTTGATAAAATAGCAGATGAGTTATGAGTATAACCAACCTTCATTTCATTTGCTCAAGAAATTGACAAGGAATTCAGTATGTGTGTAAATTATCCAAAAGGTCATGGTGCTATGTTTCAAACATGGATGAAAGACAACCATTGAGGAGAGCTGTTGTTGTATATAGAGAGAGCTTGTTCAGGGCCTCTATGGCAGTCATGGCAATATATTGGAACAGGAACTACTATGTCAAATTCCTTGATGAAATGAAAACGTACTCTGATAAGGACGAGAATACATTATAGTGAACAATTTGCATATCATGTTGGAGTCTGTGGAGATGTGTACAATGGCGCATATTTTGTCAATTTTGCATTTGTTCATTGTGATGCCAATTTGTTATTTTGCTACAGACATATACAATTGGATGTCAATAAACTGGGGTGAGTATGTTTGTGTATGTTGATTCTGACAATTATAGGCTAACTAATGTCATTTCCTTGTTGTTTGTTTTAACAGGTGTGATATTTCTTGGTAGTATATTGGAGCAACTGAAAGATGATCTAGAGTCGATTATCTCTCAGCCAGAGCTGATATGCGATGAGTCATTCATGATGGGACTACTGAAGCCCTGAGCCAATGAGATACCTGACTTTGCTGTCTATTTAAAGCATCATTTTGAAGTAGTAATGCAGAGGAAAGTGGTGGAATTAGGCTTGTGGGACATTCCATTGAAGGAACTCCACCTAGAACTATTTCATCCGGTAAATCAAGACTATAAAGATTGCACGTTTTTGTTGGAAAAATCAGTGGTGATAGCGTCCACTGCTTGGATTGAGGAATTGGTAGATCCTACAATGACAACTTGCCAATTCATACTAGATGTAGGTTCAAATGTTTGATGTGATGGATGTCCCGACAAAGTGAAAAAGCATTATTTGGCACAATGGCTGTCAATGACTTGGCTGATAGTTCATTTGCTGGTGTGACTTCATAGGTGCAGTGTTTTGGTAGAATCGGCTTGGCAAGCGCCACAGCGGTCAGTGATATATCCAGAAACAGATTCTTCTTGCGTGAAAAAGTTAAATCTTATGACGGTAACACAGGTAGGTTTCATTGTTTACCTGATGAACTCCAACTAACTGCTGTTATATATGCACATGAACACTCACCAGATACACTTGAGACCAACAGTCGGGAGCTTGATTTGCAATAAAGGGCAAAGCAAGAGAAGCAAGAGTTGAATAAAATGAGGGGATAGAGCATGCAAGTGATGATAATATAGAATTCCTGATTTGTCATAAGCTATTGGATGCTCAGAGCTGTTGGAAAAGTGTTAGTACTAGTAATGTCAAGAATGGGATGAAAAGGCTGTAATTTAAGAAGGATAATGAGGTTGTTGGAAGTGGAAACTGTGCTCAGCAGAACTCCCACAGGATTCTCCTGAGCACAGTTTCCACTTCCAACACCCATCAAGCAAGCAAAGCCAGCAACCTCAAGAGCGAGCATCCAATCCAATGACAACAACATGTTCTCTTTTTCATTCATCGCGCCGCCCGCCGCAGCAGCAGTTCTTTGCCACCGCCGCCTCTTGGAAGAAGGCAAAGCGGAGAGCACCACCTGTTGACCACTATCAGCATGATGGGTCCCATGGCATTATCATTGGCAATGCATCATTGAAGCCTGCTGAGGAGAAGGCAGCCTCGTCTGCTGTTATTGTTGCCATTGATCGTATTGTGAGGCCGATAATAGGCAAGAGCAACAAGAGCGGCAAGAAGGAAGAAGAGGGGGGCACGAGCGCAGCGGCATTGGTGCCACCCCGCCCGCCCGCGGAGATAGCCGCTGCGCCGCATACTATTATTGCATCCAGAGACATTGGCGTGAGCAGCACGGCAGCGGCGATGACGAAGAGGGCAATACGTAACGGCGATGGCGACTCGTTCAGCACGGTAATACAATTAAGGTATCCTAAAGATTCAAAATTTGAGAAAAAAAGCAAAAACTGACAATCGACTATTCACTTGTTACTTTCTACGACCACTTGTAGACCCCTCCAAAGTTGAAGTTCGGAAGTCGAAAGATGGACATTTTGAAAAACGCGATAATCGACAATCGACTTTTGACTATTGACTTTCAAAAGCACTTAGCCTGGCTCTAAGGCGCAAAGAGTTTTTTCCCCAAGGAAACATTTACTCTATGCTGTTTGAAATCCGTTTGATACCACATGATTCAGCAGATTTTTAGAAGTGCCCTCCCTTCAGCACAGTGATTCAGCCTTTTCTTGCAGAGATACTTCCTCCTCAGAAAACGAGCCACTCCGTACAGGCCACGCTTGCCACTAATTTTCTACTACTGAAATGAGGTTCGAGGCAAGGCATGATGGTACCAAGGGATCCGAGACTCTATCTCATCACCCTTTTTTATCAACTTTGTAATAGATATCCACAAAATGGAGAGAGAGTCTTTGGAAACCTTGACTGGATCAGCTGGATGGGAACGTAGTGAGGAATTGTGTAATTCTGAGTTCCTCCGTGCGTGTGATACATAATAGAAAATAGGGGGTATTGACCAAAATTTGGCCCGCATCTTTCCACGGAGGAATTCATATATTGAATTTTGCGTTGTGTAGTTTCGGATTTTACTGGCGAAAAATACTGGCTTCAATATTTTTATCAAATCGGTTCAAAGGTCAGCAAAGGTTCAAAAAACCCAGCAACAGGCAGGGGCGGTCATCCTTTCATGTTGTCATGGCAAGCCAAGAAACCAATCCGCCATTGACTCCTGCCCACTTTACTCATCCCCATCGCCTGATACATTCTGAATGAGCAACATTTAAAGTAAGACCCTTTCACCCCGCGCGAACAAGAGCCACGCGTCCAAATCGCTAAGATGAAGTCTATCGCGATTTTGGCCAGTATGATGGTTGCAGTAGCAACATCAGCCATTTCTCAGGACAAAGATTCAACCCACGGCAGCCATCCATCGGCATTCGGAACAAAAAGGAGGACTGCGATGTCTCTGAGAGCAAGTAATGCAGATGGATCTAACAATAGTGAGGCACCAACGCCTATAACACATTGGTATCCTGATCTTCAGCTTGCTAACGGCAAAAAGGACTGCAGAACCGATACAGAATACCCAGACTGGATGGCATACAGCTCCAATGCGCCCATATTTCTGTTTGATAGTAGAGATAAATGCTGTGCCAACCATGGATGTGATAACGCACCTGAAACTACTTCACCATCGATGAAGCCAAGCTTGCGTCCTTCTTCGTCGCCCAGCAAAGAAATTACAAAAAGTCCCACCCAAAATCCTACAATAGAACTGGCCCAAACGCAGATGATCCAGATCGAATCTGTCATGGCTGAAGGTGAATATTGGTATCCCGAAGTATTCACTCGAGAAATGGCATGTGTCGTAGGTTCAGACTTCCCTTATTGGATGACCTTCCGACCAAATTTATATTTATTTGCCTCCGAACACGACTGCTGTGCCAAACATAATTGTGAACAGCAATATTGGTATCCCGATCTCCAGCTTGATCAGGGCGAAAAGGCCTGCAAACACGATTCGATAGAAAAGCATCCATCCTGGATGGCACATGCTTCCAATGCGCCCATGGTTTTTCTTTTTGATAGTAGAGAAAGCTGTTGTGCAATTCATGGCTGCGATAATGATGTACAAGCAAGTCCTCCGAAGACAGAATCAGATGGGGCTGAAACTAGTGCACCATCGAAGTCACCTTCAACCATGCCCACAACTGCCTCACCAACTCGTGGGCCTCCTATATTTCCTTCTGAAGACCCTTCCAAAGAACCAACTAAACTGCCCACTCAGCACCCAACTGCTTCACCAACATCTGAGCCTCCTATATTTTCTTCTGAAGAGCCTTCCAAAGAACCAATAAAATTTCCCACTCAGCATCCAACTGCCTCAGTGACTCGTGAGCCTTCTATATCACCTTCGGAATACCCTTCCCTAGAACCAACTAAAATGCCCACTCAGCATCCAACTGCTTCACCAACACGTAAGCCTACTGTATTTCCTACTGAAGAGCCTTTCAAAGAACCAACTAAAATGCCCACTCAGCATCCAACTGCCTCAGTAACTCGTGAGCCTTCTATATCACCTTCTGAATACCCTTCCCTAGAACCAACTAAACTGCCCACTCAGCATCCAACTGCCTTAGTAACACGTGAGCCTTCTATATCACTTTTTGAAGACCCTTCCCTAGATCCAACAAAACTGCCCACTCAGCATCCGTCTGCCTCACCAAGACATAAGCCTTCTATATTTCCTACTGAAGAGCCTTCCAAAGAACCAACTAAACTGCCCCCTCAGCATCCGTCTACCTCACCATCACATGAGCCTTCTATATCTCCAACTAGACAATCGTCTAAACAGCCAACTAGACTGCCCACTCATCATCCAGTATCGCCGCCACAGCAATTCCCAACATGCCCTGACACACATGATTCATCATCTTCTTCGTCCTACACAGTGGGAACTGAAGTGGAGGTTGACCAGGTGATTTATCGGTGTAAAGCTTCCCTTTATGCCTTTTATTGTTCCAACTCAGGCTTTAGGCCTCAGTCAAACAGCAATGCATTATGGATTGCTGCGTGGCAGGATATGGGACCATGTTCAGTACCAACAGGGGTTTCGTCATCAAGCCTGACTCATAAGCCTACGAAAGGACCTTCGAGGTCACCAACCAGGAATCCAACAAGGCATCCAACCATGAGTCTAACACATTTGCCTACTCCAGCACCATTGTCAAGGCCCATATCATCTCCTCCATCCAAAAGTCCAACATCAAAGTCGGCGGCCCCAACAGCGTCGCCAATGCAAATCTCCACAGAAAGCCCTACAAAGCATCCTGCAGCAGAACCATCTCCCAGCAATGGCGATCTGGGCAGATCAAGCATACCCTATCCTCAAACGCGCTTCACGCAGTGGAAGGAGCTGCAGTCAGATCAAAAGACCATTGCCAAATCATTAGGATACATTCGCTACTCTTGGAACAATGTCTATATGAATGAAATAGAATCCAGTCTGTTCGAGGAGCTCACAGTGGAACATCAGCAGAGCGCAGTGTCACTTGAGATAGAGTCCAGTTCCTGGGATTGCTGGATCAATCACTACAATAGTCATTTCTGGAGTGACCTTCAAGCGATCGGCATTGCGGAACACTACGAGATATTGGGGTGGGATGAAGCCATGTGGGACGACGAGGATGGCTCGTCAAACACAGAAGAGCTGTATTGGGATGACCTATCGCCACGACAGCAGCAAGCTGCAGTGAGTGTTTGTTATACTGCGAATGCTTGGAATTTGATTTCCTTAACGCAGTGGTAGGGGTTGGTTTTCATGTGCCTTGGAAAACTCCAATCTGTACATCTGGCTGCCAGAAATACCTGGAAAGAAGTATGCTGCAAATGGCAAGAGGGGTACCGGCGTCAACGCTTAAGGGTGCACTATAGAAGGGTCCTTCAACTGATATCTCAATAGAATATATTATTGAGGACAAAGAAAGTCGTGTTATGGGGACGGCATAAGCTTTCATGCATTAATATCAATTATATTTTGACTACAGATTCATTTTTTGATCAAGAGTTTGTGCTGCTATCTACTGCAAGAATCTGTTTTCTTTTCAATCACAATGCATCTGCACCTTGGCGAAACCAAGCATGGAACTCATCTTAGGAGCAAGCAGGGAAACTGCAATGAAGTCACAGTGAAAAGAGAAAGACGCATAGGTCAATTTGATGGCATTTTACATACAATAGGCAACCGCGTTAGATGATATGTGATATTCAACACATTTATTCTCGAAAAGTGTAACCGAAGGATCAGCCCCTTTGTCTATGGAAATGAAAAGTGTGTGCATGTATTTTGTCAGCCACTCTCATGGTTGGTAAATTTCAATAAAATGACACTCCACATGACAAATCGGACATCGAAGGCACTGATTGCTGCACTTCAGACAGCACATCTGATGCCCGCACGGTGTGGCAACGCAGTCCACATCCTTTTCTTCGCAAAGTATGCAAGTTTCCGGAATGGTAGTAGAGATCGAGCAGTCATCATCCAATACGATCGAATCATGCTCTCCGTCTTCTCCATCGACGACGTTGTCATCTGAGTCGCCATTTCCATCGTATCCTCCGATGGAACCATATAAAGCGGCCTCGTTAGGGACACCGTGGATATCTCTTGGAAGAAGCTTCCTTTCTCTGTTGACTGGTGAGGCAATTGAGTGGGAATATACTCTTTCCTTTTTTGGTGAAGCCTTAGCAACATTGCCTCTCATATTGGCACTCTCCGTCTTCTTCTTCTCAGCACCTGACTTCCTGCCATTCCCATTAATGCCAACATCAATATTTTTGTTCTCCTTACAGCTACTACCACCGCTGTGATTGCCGTTGCTCATATCACAATGATCATTCTCCCCTAAAGCAGCAGCAGCAGCAGCAGCTCCCTTATCCTGAAACATATCCGGATTATAACTCCCATCCACATCAGGAAACGCCCTCGTCAACGCCTCCAACGCTCCCAATGCCAACTCCAATTCCTCCACTTCATACACGCTTACATTCTTTTCGTTAATCAAATAACGCAATATGCCCACATGCTGCGTCTTCATGGCAAGATCGATTACCGATCGTCCCTTGGATGTTTTTAACGTCGGTATAAAATCGGGTTTCGTTTCTGTATTGTTCGTACCCAGCGTATTCTTGATCATGCTGGCTCCGGCATTCATGACTCCGCCGCCGCCGCCGCTGCTTCTGGGATTGGTATTGCCCGTGGACATTACATGCAGCGGACAATGCTGCACGTCCACGAGCCAACGCAACAACTTCTCCGACTGTCCCTCAATGGCGCAATGGATGGGGAACAAGCTCTCGTTCTTCTTCTTCTGCTGCTTCGTACTACTGTGCTTGAACATGAACGGCACCCGTAGATTGACATTTCCCGTCAAGTACAGCTCCACGGCGGTGCCGTACCGTCCGTTCAACAAAGCATGCTGAAAACGTTTCGTCAATGCATTGCAGCTGGTGCATACTTTCACAGAGCTTTCCTTCTTGGTGTTGAACGTTTCGGGTATCATCTTCTTAGACCAAGACGTGACGCAGTCGTAATTGGAGCAGATGCATATGCCGCAATTGCGACAATGTCTCGGACGTTTGAAGAGCGTGAATTTGGCGGAGCATAGCATGCATTCGGGTTGGGAGTCGAAGGGTATCATTACGGGAGGCGCATTGGCGTAGGCGGAGGCCCGGGCTTCCTTTTCCGTTCGGAAGCTGAATGCCTTCTTGCTGGAATATGATGATAATGGGTCAGTGTTGTTGTTGCTGTTGATGTTGATGTTCTGGTTGCCGCTGCTGTTACTGATGGTATTGGCCGGCTTGAAGTTGGTATTAATGGTGACGATCCATAGGTCGGTGATTGCATTGTGATGAATTGTGGGAGGGATGAGCGTTCGGGAGTATACCTTGTTCGTGCCTACCATGAACACCTTTTGATTAGAGTTATTCGCCTTTGACTTGGTGATCCTTTGACTGCTTGATTTGTTGGATGAAGTACAAGGCAGACTGTTACTGTTGCTGCCGCATTTCACTTCACCTAGAACCTTGGATTTTTCAAGCACATTACTTTTCTTTTTGCCATTATTATTCTCGGACTGTTGTTCCACACGTGCTCTCGTAAGCATTGGTGAAAACGACCTCGTCTGTTTCTTCTTTTTTGAAGATGATGACTGCTTAGAATCTTGTGACGCCTGGGAGACAACCTGCGAATGATCGCTCATGGACCTTGACAGTGATGGTGAACGTCTAAATCCCTTATTGGCATTACTTCCAGTCACGCTTCCATTGGCAGTGATTTTGATCAAGCCTTCGTTCCCCTGTGTTCTTGTGGGTGTTGGACTTCGGGATCTACTAGTATTTCTAGAAGAAGGTTTGTTGAAACGACTCCGTGGTTGGGAAGTGTAATACGCCGCATCTGCATGGCGCGGCTTTGGGATTTTAGGTGGCGTCTGAGCCGCAAGCGGCGGCCTTATGCTCGCCTTGGTCGTCTTCTTCCGCGTAGAAGGCGCTGGGCCATCGCGTGCTGGATAGAAGTGTTCGTCCGGCGTACGACGGCATTCTTGCTCGTCTCTTGCGTCGCTACTAGGTTGCCCGCCCATTTCGTGATGAGGAGCAAATGGCGCAGGAAATGGATCCCAAACCTCGTCCGGTTCGCCTTTTACGCCATCGTTTGATCCGGGTGATTTGCACGGCGGCGGTACCAACAGCAGGGAGGTGAGGCTCCGCATGGACTGTCTATCGGTGTTGATTGGTGTATTGACGAACATGTTGAATTCTATATCAGATTGATTTTCAATTAGACTTGTAATATCGGAGATTGCGCACACGCCAGGAGAGGTAGTAATTGAAGGTAATGCTCGGTGCTCGGCTGAACTTTGCCCTTTTTGTTCTTCGGCCCTGGGCTTACTCAGGATTGTTTTGGCTCTTGTGGTATTGTATGTAGGTATTGTAGTTCAACTAAACGATGAAATGATTGTAGGCATTTGGCCGCTTCTTATCTCGATGGGCACTTCCCTCCAGAGAAACAAGAAGAGTGGATCCGTGAGTGGATTGCAGCATTGCGTGCTTGCAGTTTTGGTGCTATTATTGGATCCCGCTCACCATTATTTTGCTCTTGTGGGCGAGCGAGATAATGCGGCGGCAAGTCTGAATTTGGGGGCTTCTAATGTTTCTGGTATTGTCACGTATGTAGACACGATACACACGAAGTTCGGCGACAATCACAACATTGCCGCCAACGAACAGCGGCAGTTAGCTATTGGTTGAAGTGGATGGCAGGAGTTGCAGTTATGTACAGATCGATCATGGATGCAGAACTCTTCTGGTCGACACCCCTGCCTGGCCAATACAGTAGAATACAGTACACAGGGTGTAGGCAGTGTAGGTGAATCGACCGAATGGTATTGGACAATTCCATCCTGCTACCACATTAATCCCAACGAAAGGCAAATCTTCTTCAGCTAAATCTGCAAGCACGCAATAAGGTCATGATGGAGACCAGGATGGAAACGAAAGAAGAAGAGAGACAATCTTTTCCGGGCAGTGCTATTGGCGATAGAGAAAAACTCCTGAAGGAATACTCGAATATATCACTCCAATGCGAAGAGAAAATATCGTCCAAAGATTTTTCACCCCTCCATTACACTGACCTCCTCGATAATCCATTTGATTATTCATCGATCGACTCACCGCGTATGATGAATGAGAACGAAGTGAACGCTCTAGCAGAAGGATTCGATAACAATCGCGATATACAGCAACTTGCAATCAAAGCCATAGCCCTGAAACCAACAAAACTCAAGGTCGATAGTAGGGATAGAAAAGCCAATAATATGATTTTGGCGCCAGATGACGAGTCTGTCTCTCGGGACAATGAGAACTTAGAGGACTTTGACATTGATGGGTTTGATGAGAATTGTGATATTCGTCAACTTGCAACGAAAGCGGCAGCCCTGCAGTCATCATCGGCATGCAAGCTTGGCAGCAACAGTGGTAGTAAAAAACCTAACAAAGTGATATCGGCGCCAGATAAAAAGTATGTCTTTCAGGATAAAGAGAACTTTGAAGGGAAGAGAAGCATTGATTCCAAGAACAAGAAAAAGAAGAATGCCGAAGGTGGGGGCAAATGGATTCAGCAAAAGCTTGTGAAGAGCGAGAAGCGTGTAGAGGGGTTGAAAAGTGAACTCCGTGCACGTGATGAGCAATTGGCAGAAAGTCAAAATTTGGCTGGTAGGAAGGAAAAGGAGTTGGAAGAGATGGCTCAGTTTGTATCCACTTTGGAAGATCTTCTTCTGTCAATGTCAAGTCATGGAGCAGAAGATGAAGAGCAAAACAGCCTCCCGCGGTCGCCGTCTGCTGTTGATGGGTTGGTTGATGTGACAAGTGCTGATCAAGCTACTTTGGACGATTACAAAGTAGAGGTGATCAATTTGAAGGGAAGAGTTGCCCAGTTGATCGAGTCGCTCGGAAGTCAAGGATATGCAATTGATTCTCTCAAGAGTCTCAATGCTAACTCGGAGCGTACCATAGCTTCGTTGATGTGTATGATGGGTGAAAAGGAACAGGTGAGAAAAATATGAATTTACAAACATGATACTTGGTCACCATCAACACATCAGTTTACTCACAATTCATTTTATTTCTTGATAGGCAATTTCGGAAATGTCCGACTTCAATAACATGAATGATTGTGCCAATCGAAAACTATTGACCCACGCAACTGAAAAGCATCAGAAAGCCTTGGGAGAGACTCGTATGAAGCACAAAAATGAGATGAATAATTTGCAAAAGAAGAACATCCATTTGCTCCAGGATTTATCGAACCAATCGCGTTTCATTGCCTCGCTCAAGAGTCTCAACAGTGACTTTGGGCAGACCATAGCTTCGATGGTAAATCTGATCAGTGAAAAGGATCAGGTAAGATTATTACATGTGGGCACTTCCATATCTTTGTCAATCTGTATAATTTTAACTAACATTCAGTTTATTTGGATGGATAAATAATTGCATCATAGGCAATTGCAGACATGGCAAACTTCAATGACATGAATGACCGTGCCAACAAAAACTTACTGGTACATGCGAATAAGAGACACGCAGACAAACTCCGCGCACAAGAAATCAACATGAAAAATCTACTCAGCATAATCTCTATGCATCAAAAAGAGAAGTATGTTTTCCAGCAAGAGGTGGCGATGATCAAGCTTCAGATGGAAGGTGGAAGCGATGAAATGAACAAAGAGTATGTCGAGGAACTGAAGTTTTTGGTTGCCCTGGTAGCCGTGATGACAGTGCTTATGGCCCTTGTGTGGGAAAAGGAGTGGTTCGTTTTCATTACGCCACTGTACTTTCTATTTGTATTCTACAACTTGGAGTAAAACAACAAGTTGTTCTTGGTGAAGCATCAAATATTGGATATATGATATTCACAATCATGAAATACCCGTGAATAATAATTTACACCCGTGTGCTCTTCGCCTCTTTGTTAGAAGCTCTGCCTCATTTAAAAGATGGATTCTTAGATCTGCTATTAACCTGCTATTAACGAATAATTTTGGATATAATTTAGATTGATAATCAACATATGGTCTGCATATTATGAGAGCTTTGACCACAGTGTCACGCTCGTGTTGGCAATGTCAAATATGGCGATGTATGCGTGCCATGCACACCTGTATGAAGATTATGAATATTATCGTTCTTTTCTTGTCTTGTTAATACTTTTCACATCACATGTTCGTCTTCGGATTATTTAACGCCACTGTTATTTGAACTACTTGAGTAACCATTCTGATGTTGTGCCCCGCCCTACGCTACATGATTTAACCCTTACCTATCCCATGGCGTCATTATGGCGTCGGACACGGTTTTTGCATTACTCGGCCTCTGGAGGTCCGTTTTACTTGATTTCAAGCATACCAATGATGGTCAATGGTACTCTGGATGTGTTATGAAAGTTTTGGAAA
>JALLAS010000335.1:0-14507 GCA_036939415.1 Detonula confervacea | reverse complement strand
CAGGATATCATTCTCGCTCGTGTAAATTGCATGCAATTAGCTAGCGAATGCCAAGCAAGCGTATCAGCGTATTTTCTAAAACGAATGTCAAAATTACATTCGTTTTCATTACGTCATGTGGGGAAGTATAAGCATTCCTACGTAAAGTACATTGGTATTAAATGTATCTAGATATAATATCCTGATTACTATCATAGCTCCTCTAAATACCTACTCTACCTATCTTATGCTACATAGCATTTTTAGCTACAAGTACATAACAACGATAATATTATTACATAACTAGATGTAGCGGTTTGTGACATACACACACACAAACACACACACAAGTGACATACACACATACCAACAAACATTAAGCATAATTAAATCGATTCGCGAATCGTTTAGTTTATTAGTAGATAAACTCTGTCAAACATACTTACTATGAAGCAATAATTTTATTACGAGTTGTAGTATTCACAACTACTGTTATTAATAGATATACATTTACATAACTCTAAGTGCGGCCGATTATTCAAACACCCTCCCTCAGATTCAGCCATGAGAAGTGCTCACAATTTCTTGGAGCGATCAACAGCAACAACTTTTAACAGCGAACAGCAAAAGGTAGGTCGGCATCCTCATGTCTTTCGGCTGATAGGATAATGAGCGGGTCGTCTGTTCGTCGACGCGATGGTCGATGACACACGCTGCGGCCTCCAATTTTGTGTTCGGCCTCGACGCCTTTGTAACCTTGGCGATGGCTGCGGGTTCGCTCTCGCCAGGCGATGTTGAGGCAGGAATTTGCTATGTTGGTGTCCTTATTTCTTTCGGGCGATGGTCGACGACACATGCTGCGGCCTCCAATTTTTTGTTTGGCCTTGATAATGCAGGCGAGGGCTGCAGGTTCGCTCTCGCCAGACAATGTTTAGGCAGATATTTGCTATGTCGGTGTCCTTATTTCTTTCGGGTGGTCGACGACATATTTCTTTGCCGTGCCCTATGTCTCATGATGCTTTGCTGCCCATATCTGCCTACACGTTGCAGGTGACGAAATGGTAAGTGTCTGCACATTAGAAAAGCGGACAATATGCGGCATGGTAGGCACATCATTGTATGAGCCAAAAGATGGTGGTCAGCAAGAAGATATATGCCGCTGGTAGAGGAAGATTCCTCCCTCACAAGTCCAAGCACCATCAAAATACCGCCCTCAACCACAACAAGTACACTTGTGCTTGGAATCCGCAACCTCCAGGATGAACACCCGCCAATCGAGGATATCCACAAGATCAGCCTATGACCATATGTGTAGTTGAAACAAGTTTCACTCAAGTTCGACGCTTTATCCGATGTCTCAGATGTGTCTAGCTAGCAAGGTAGAGCCTGCATCTCTCTTCAGCTCACGCGACCCTTGAGTTGTGCCAAGTTCGGTGGAGGCAAGTGAATGCTGAAGACTTGGATCAGAGGATTTGAGTAGAGAATGAGCAGATATGGAGCCATGCCTAACCCAAGGCCCCTCTGTCTCCATGTCAAGCAGATTGCAGGTTGAGATGTCTTGGCATTTATCTACAAGGATTTTCTACCCACCCACGCACACCGGGGTTTGAATTTTTGCTGCCCATCCCTGCACCAGTACTGTTGACTCCTCCTCCTACAAGGGGCTTTCCAGATGGGGCCCATTCTATATCATACATCCTATACCATGCCATTGCTGAAGATATTTTCATTTCCATGACATTCAATACTGATTCTCATCTTTCATCTTAACTTTTTTGCTGATCGTTCTGTAGGGGGGTAAGGTTAACGCTGACACGTATGGGGTTGAGGTTGGGGTTGACATTGATGATTGTGGGGCAAATACCAATGGAGGGAGTAAATGCAAAATCTTGAAGACAAAACTCTGCCATCGATACAGGAGCCCTTTTATCTTTCTTCTGTCCATCATGCGGTTTGCAATGCTGGACCCTCAGGTATGTATCTATCTAATTGCACCTCCACACAATAAATACTACTGCATCTGACACAGGACAAAATCCATTAATTATTAATTTTTCTTAATTTGATAGGCAAGTGCACAAGTGATGGGTCACAGTGGGGCAAAACACAAGAACAGGCTAGAAACCCAATTTGTAGAGGAGCCACTGCAGCAGGGAGGTTTCTTTCTTGACCCGAAGGTGAAAAAAGAGGAGGAGGAGGATGCATACTTGACAACTACTAATGTGAGTGAAAGGTTCTTTATTGATATATCATTAATTTGAATTGAACTAATCTCGAACTTGGTTTACTGTATTAAGGCTTCCAATAAGGATGATGGTGTTGTTGATGCTGCCAAGACCTACACTCTTAGTGATGGCATGGAGCGCCTCAAGCATGCAAAGAGGGCTGGCCTTCGTGGAGGATTAGCTGATGTAGTAGATTCAACAGCCACCTTTGATGAACTGAAAGATATAGTCAAATCTCAACTTGACAGTATGGTTAATATTCAGAAGCATCAACAAAATGGTGACAATGAAGGGGCGGGACTTGCCCTAAAGTTAATGGCTGGTGATACAGATTCGTTAATTGAACTGAACAAGGAAACGAAAGCAAGCAAAGATCTTGATTTGCCCACATCATTTGATGGGGCTTCTTTGAGTTTGAACGATATCCCCAATGATCAATTGATTCAGTTCATCCCTTCGAGTATCATTGATGAGCTTGTCGAAAATACTCAAGGTAAAAACCTTTGCCTTGCGGGCTTCCTCAAAACCATATTACCAATTTATCTTACCTCATCCATGCTGTCAATGTATACAGATATCTACGAGCTGCTGAAGGGAATTGATTTCTCGTCAAGTCATGATGACTTGAAGAAGACGGAGAAAGGCTCAAAACAAGAATCTTTTGAGTTTGACTATGAAACGTTTGGGTTTGGATCTGCTGGTGGCCAGTCTACATTTTCTCGGTCATCAAGTCCAAACATGAACTTCCATCAGAACAACTTGTTGCACCACCACAGAGCAAGCATGGGTAATGACTTTTCCATGCCAAATCTTTCCAAGTTCACCAACTTTCACAAGAATGAAATTATCACTGACAAGCATCAGATCCGTGTGGATGCTCTTGGTGATAAATGCTCCTCTTGTAAGCCTGATGAATGGAAGTGCAACTGTGAGAAATTATTCACTTGTGTAAATGAAATGACAGAATATGGTAAGACCTTGCAGTTCGGTTGTCATGGCAAAACATCATCAATTGTACTGATATGTGTGCCTATCGCTTTTGCTTGATCACAATCACAGATCTTGCAGTACTTGTGGCTGGTGGATTCATTGATAACAATCCATCCAGCAACACATACGGGGCATTTACTGTCCCTGTTGCACAGCTGAATCTATACAATGTGGATCAAGGAGTGAGCGTCAAACTCGCTAATATCAAGTCAAAAGCAACAGCAAGTAATAGTGCCATTGAAACAAAATGTGATGAAGTCCTAAACGATTTGTTCAGTGCCTGCAATCCAGATGATAGTGCCTGCACCAATCCAAATGTGCAATCCTTTGCAGTCACCGCAGACCAGGTTTGTTCTGCAGTCAATACACCCAAGAAACTCTTGTTTGAAGCAGTCGGTGATGAGTTTGATAACTTTGCTGACAAGTTTACGGAGTGTAAGTCATGGTTTCTTTTGTTATTGTTGTGAACTTGGGCAAATTAGACAAATACCTCTCACACCATTATGTATGTTGTCCAGCCCAATGTAAACCCCTCAGCTACGACACCTGTGCAGAGTTTGTCACTGAGCTTGATCATCTTTATGAAGGAAGGAAAACTACCAAATATCCTCTGAACAATCCCATGCTCCTCGACCCTTCAAGCACTGTTCATGACCAAATGGACACTAAAATCATCTTTGATCGTGTCCACTTTCCAATCAGATACAACTTCCTCCAAGACCCAGTCACTGGTGTTGTTGATCGTGTGTTTGGCCTTACAGATCCTGTCTCGTCTCAACTTAAGTATTCCTACCTAATGAATCAAGCAAGTGGGCAAGTACTTGGAATCAGTGTCAATAGTTGTACTCCAGGGACCTCTATTGAGCTACAAAACCGCCTTCATAAGAGTGGTGCAGATAGTGACTTCCAGCAGTGGTTGCTTACTGATGATGGCAGATTGGAAAGTAAAGGATGTGCTGGGAAGTTTCTGACCAACAACTGGAAAGGATCGTGCAGGAACGGGAATGAGCTTGTGATTCAGGCCAATTTTCTCCTGCGAACCAAATGGGATGGCTTCTGTGAAGATGCTTCAAACAAATATTATCCATCATTTTACACTAAATCCCATGGCGAGACATTTTCAAGCTGTTTTGACTATTGCAAGCGCCTTCCAAGGTTTTCAAACCAGGTTGGGCTCAACACAGACCATTTGCTCGGTTGCCGTTGTTGGTATGAAGCTGGAACTTTACCTATTTTTTATGATAGACCTTCGGATTCCGAAGTAAAATTTCCAGATAACGCTGGATCTGGCCCAGTGAAGCGTGGTAGTGGTGATTCAGGCTATACCTGCTACCCCTTTACCTATGATACACTGATTGACTATGATACTAATTATGGCAATGCCAAGAAAAGTTCCGATGCGCAGCTCATTTCCAAGTTAGGCCTCCAACAATGGATATTTCACAGGGATGGAAGCATTGAGAACAAGAGATGTAAGTTTTGCTATTGGACCACACACTACATATCATGGACGTATCTTCTCACAGATCTCCCTTTTTCATCTGCCTCTCAACATTGCAGGTGGCCAGTTGAATGGGAATCTAGCAATCTCGGCAATTGAGGATGATTCCATCACCAAGCTTGACTATACTGATACGATTCCTATTCAATTCATCAACCCCGAGACTAACGTGGCCATGGGTCTTGCCACCGGAGGAAGTTGTACCAATGGGAGAAGAGTTACTTCACAGACTAGGAATGGTGGAGATGATCAGGTATTTTTCCTCAATAGAAGCGCTGGTACTACTAAATGGGAAATTCACAGCAAGGCATGCCGAGGAATGATGTTGGAAATTGATGGCGGTACCTGTGGTGGTACAGCTCCAATTCAACTTTCAAATGATATTCGTGATGACAAAAGAAAACAATGGAAGATTACAAAGGGAAAGATTGAAAGCGCACTATGTGAGGACATGGTAATGGAAATATCTACACAGTCTCATTCATTGCCTGCATTTCCTGACAAAGCTACTCTCAAGGCAGCCATTCAAAGTTACATAAGTGGGGGATGTGCTACCAATCCCAATTGTGCTAGTGGACAAACTTGGGGATGGCCAATGAATATGTGGAATATTGGAGGGGTTACTGATTTCTCTCAATTGTTCGAGAGTATGGCAACTTTCAATGAGAATATCGATTCGTGGGACACGAGTCAGGTGAGTAATTATTGGCTTGTGTGCTAGTATTTCCAATCTTAATCTACTTCTCACACACTCATTTTGGCCTTCTGTCTGATGTTTTACCAGGTCACTAACATGCAGGAAATGTTCTCTGGTGCCGTTGCTTTCAATCAGCCACTAAATTCCTGGAATGTGGCTCAGGTCACTACCATGAAGTATATGTTTCGTACTGCCTCTGTTTTCAACCAGCCGCTAAACTTGTGGAATGTGGCCAAGGTCACTAACATGGAGGATATGTTTGGCCTTGCCTCTGTTTTCAACCAGCCACTGGATTCTTGGGATGTGGCTCAGGTCACTAACATGAGAGGAGTGTTCTACAAGGCCATAGCTTTCAACCAGCCACTGGATTCTTGGAACGTGAACAAGGTCACTAACATGATAAACATGTTCAAATACGCCAGTGCTTTCAATCAGAACCTGTGTCATTTTGGAGCCTATGCTGGTGTTCCTTTAATTGGTTATCCTGATTGGACTCATGATGATATGTTTGGGAAGTATTTCAAGTTTGATGTACCTCAATGGAAAGAATACTTTGGAAGCTTTAAAACTAATGGTACTCCAACTGTCAAACAGTGCCGTGCTGGAGCAGAGAAAAAGACTTCCGTAGTCATAACTTGGGGCGAGACTGCGTCAAAATTGCATGGAACTGGACGTTGGCACCCAGATGCAGCTAATTATGAATGGGAGACAAATGATTCCGTTGTGAAACCTGGTGCTAGTTGTGTTTCCTATAGCCATATGTTTAGTGGTTCTGGGTGCAAAAGCACAGCAAATCCAACATCTATGAATGGACCTTGGTGTCAAGACTGTTCAAGTGGTGCAACTCACACAGCAGTCCGAACAAGTGAACTGACACTGTCTCCATCTGGAAGCCCTTGTGATAACCATGGTCAGTGCCAAAGTGGATGGTGCAATGACAATGGTTCATGTGATGAGGCGCAGCCACACCAACAGTTTGTATCTCCAATGGAGTCAAGACCATTGAAGCCGGCTCCAATCGTACCAACACTCCTCCTTAATGGACACGAATGCACTGGTGACAGTGAATGTGAAAGTGGCTTTTGTGGCTGGATTGATGATGGCGACATTGATAATGGTGGTCATTGTACAGACAACCGGATTCATATTACTCAAGAGACATTTGCAAGTGTAAGTGTAAGTTCAAGTGCTCAGAAGGTCCTCTTTATCTTGACTTGTTGCAATTGCTAATTCAATATCTTCTTGTTCAACTACTTTGTTTGCTCAGATTAATGGGAACACAGAAAAAATGATTATTCTTGCACCCAACAATGATGGAGGATGGAATCAAAGGTGGAGCACCAAGACTAATACAGTGCGACTCTTGACAGGCAATGGAGACTCAAGTCAGCAATGGGAAGCTGGTTTCTCAAGTCACAGTTATGATTACGCACTCCTCCCTGGCTTTCCAGGTAATGATGAGTGGCTGGGAGGACACCAACTTATCAGTGACGGTAGTGACTCATGCCCTGCTGGTCTCTCTGTACCTCGAAATGAATGCCAGGCTGCAGCGATGTCGCTTGGTCCTAAAGAGTTTCCTGGGCTTACTGTTTTAGACACTTTAGTGCCTGGTGATTGGGAGGACATGCCTTGCGGATGCCTTTTTTGGACTTGGCCTGACCCTATACGAATTGTCCCTCGCTATAATACTCGTACAAGTGGTTGCTCAGGCAGCCATTCTGCCAGCCGCGGGTCGGTGTGCAAAGTTGAATGCCTTGGTAGTACCAATGACAAAGACCTCGCAAAATCAGCCATGTACAGCTGTGATGAAAGCATGTCCCTTCTCATTGGATCAACAACCTCTGTTGGCACACTTCGAGCAGTTGCTAATCTTGTAAATGATATTGGACCAGAACGAATGCCAGGAGAATGTTGCATGGACAGTGCAACCAACTCTGATTTCTTTGGTTATAGAGTAAGTCCAGAGATGAATGGAAACAGTCATTCTTTTCACTGAAAATTCCATATCTCACACCTTTCTCTACCTATTTTTCAGTATGATCCCAAATTTGAGGATTCTTCAGGAAACAAAATGAATTGTGAACATCCAGGTCCTTGGCATCTCGGAATATCTGAAGAAGCATGCGAAAATGCTGGAGGCAAATGGTATCGAACTCCATGTGTCACACTTCAAGAATGCATTGATGATAGACCCAACAGATTTGAACTTGGTGCTCCACAAACTGGTACTTGTCAAGACAACATGGAGAAATTGAATGTTGCTTATGTATCAGCCTCCACCTCCCATGCCAACTTCACCTATGATCTTGATAAAAATGGTTGCTTCAAGTTCTGTCAGAATCTCGCTGATTATCCTTATCAGATTGGAATGGAGGTTGAAGAATTGGGTGGTATAGCTGAGACGTGTACCTGTCTCTACAACAATGGACAAGTGCCCAGCAAAGAGCTGCTTCCAACTTATGCCACTCGATCTCTGCCAAAATTTTCCTTGAAGGACTCTGCTGGCAAGTATGCGCTTGGTCTTTCACCCAAGAGTAAATGCACTGCGGATGAAATTAATGTTGAAGTCCAAAGATTCAATGCTGGAAATCCCCGTCAACAATTTCAGCTCACCAATGATGGTCGAATTGTCACAGTGGCTTGTCCTGGGAAGGTACTGTCTGCAGGACAAGATCTTCAATGCTCCAATGGGGCAGGTCTGGTAGCAGTGGAACCTTACTATTTGTCACCTCCGTCTCCTCCTTTTCCTGACAAAGGTACTCTCAAGGCAGCCATTCAAAGCTACATCACCGAGGGATGTGCTACCAATCCCAATTGTGCCATTGGACAAACCTGGGGATGGCCAATGGATATGTGGAATATTGGAGGGGTTACTGATTTCTCTCAATTGTTCGAGAGTATGGCAACTTTCAATGAGAATATCGATTCGTGGGACACGAGTCAGGTGAGTAATTATTGGCTTGTGTGCTAGTATTTCCAATCTTAATCTACTTCTCACACACTCATTTTGGCCTTCTGTCTGATGTTTTACCAGGTCACTAACATGCAGGAAATGTTCTCTGGTGCCGTTGCTTTCAATCAGCCACTAAATTCCTGGAATGTGGCTCAGGTCACTACCATGAAGTATATGTTTCGTACTGCCTCTGTTTTCAACCAGCCGCTAAACTTGTGGAATGTGGCCAAGGTCACTAACATGGAGGATATGTTTGGCCTTGCCTCTGTTTTCAACCAGCCACTGGATTCTTGGGATGTGGCTCAGGTCACTAACATGAGAGGAGTGTTCTACAAGGCCATAGCTTTCAACCAGCCACTGGATTCTTGGAACGTGAACAAGGTCACTAACATGATAAACATGTTCAAATACGCCAGTGCTTTCAATCAGAACCTGTGTCATTTTGGAGCCTATGCTGGTGTTCCTTTAATTGGTTATCCTGATTGGACTCATGATGATATGTTTGGGAAGTATTTCAAGTTTGATGTACCTCAATGGAAAGAATACTTTGGAAGCTTTAAAACTAATGGTACTCCAACTGTCAAACAGTGCCGTGCTGGAGCAGAGAAAAAGACTTCCGTAGTCATAACTTGGGGCGAGACTGCGTCAAAATTGCATGGAACTGGACGTTGGCACCCAGATGCAGCTAATTATGAATGGGAGACAAATGATTCCGTTGTGAAACCTGGTGCTAGTTGTGTTTCCTATAGCCATATGTTTAGTGGTTCTGGGTGCAAAAGCACAGCAAATCCAACATCTATGAATGGACCTTGGTGTCAAGACTGTTCAAGTGGTGCAACTCACACAGCAGTCCGAACAAGTGAACTGACACTGTCTCCATCTGGAAGCCCTTGTGATAACCATGGTCAGTGCCAAAGTGGATGGTGCAATGACAATGGTTCATGTGATGAGGCTATACAGAATCCATCACAATCATTTCTTCAGCAGTGGACCTACAATAGTACTGATGGGAGCATATACAATGTTGGTTGCTCAGACTCAAAGGTTTCTGCTATCAAAGATGATGATTTCAGTCTCTCGAGTGATTACTTTGCTCTTGAGAATCCCAAAAGTCACTTGACAATAGGCATTCAGGGAACTTCTTGTCAAGATGGTATGGCAATTGAACTCCAAAAGACTATATATGGCAGTCCAAATCAGCAGTTTTACCTTGACAATGACGACAAAATTGTCAGCACCATGTGCCCTCAGTTGTATGTTGGTGCCCCTAGTAGCTGCGAGCCAGTATCTACATTGCAACTGACATTGTCGAGCGAGGGTGGTGTCTGGCAATTCAACAATGAGGATCAGACTATTGAAAGCTTAGACTGCCCAGGCATGTTCGTAGCTATTTTCAAGAGCAGGCAATCCAATAGTACTCGAGCAACTAACTACAGGCGGTTTCTATCAGCAGAGCTTCCAACTGAACCTAGCCTTCCAAAAAATGCAACAAGTGAAGCAGCCAGTAATACTGTGATTCTTCTTCCCAGGGCTGGAGCACCAATAATTCTGTCAAACAATTCTACAGAACAGTATCAGTTATGGAACCAGAAACACGAGCGGTTCCAAAATTTAAAGGGGCCCTTCTCATTTGTTAATCCTAGTGGGCTTGCAATTGATGCTGGAGTTGAAGAAGAATCATGTTTTCATAACATGGGTTTGAAAGTACAAACTGATGATTATAGTAGATTGGGCCAGCAGTTTTACCTGGGGCAATATGGATCAATCATCAGTGCCAAGTGCCCAGGTTTGGTCATATCTGCTGAAGATCTTGAAAATGATTGCAATAGTATTACTGGACTGTCACTGGTGCTACAAACTTATCAAATTGGAGAAAAAGGAATGAAGTGGTACATGAACAAAGATGGAAGCATTAAGAATGTCAAGTGTCCAGATTTGGTCATTGAGGGTGATGGGTCTAATTTGATCTTGCGGAGCAATGACTTGGATGATTTGAATCAGAAATGGGGCCTTCAAAATGTGAGACTTTTGGATTCACCTGTTGTTTTATCCAAAAATTGGATCCAAACTTGGTCGGTCAGCTTTGATGAACAAGACTATGCTACTACTGATCTACCAGAGTCCAGTGGGAGTGATGGAAATGCCGACACAAAGTGCTATCGATTGAACCAAGGATTCAGTCGTTCATTTGATGATTTTGCCTCCAACTTTGTCATAAAGAATGCTGCCGATGAAGATGAGTGTGGACGAGCTCGAGAAGAGATGGTTTTTGAATCTGATTTCCCATTTGATACAGAAGTTTGCCAAAAGTTCAAGGAGCACATGTGTGATCAATTCTTTACTGGCATTGATCACATGACTGAGCCTTTGGGCGAGCCTCCAAAGTTTGAAATGGTTGAGTATGAGGAAGCCGAGTATGAAGAAGTTGAATATGAAGCACCAGAGTGAGGATTCGTGTAAAAATTGTTGTGCAGTGATTATTTATCTTTACTCATTCACAAATCTTTATTTGATACAATCTTCTCTAGTTATGAAGAGGATCCGCCACTTAAAGCATTGGAACTCAACGAATTTCCATCACCAGCACCAGGTAAGTGTTGCTCTGATGAATATATGTTGATATTGTCACGGGAGAATATCCATCTCTCATCATGTCTGTGTGCATCACAACACAGTTGACACTACATCAAGTGAACCATTAGTAGCTTTGCAGAAAAATTGGTTGTCTGCAGAGGAGCATCTTAATCGCCATGAACGGAGTGCAGCAATGTGGATAGACAGCCTGAATTATGGATGTGACGCACTTCCTGATACAGCGGGTGTAGATTCTCCCTGCTGGATAGTTGCTGGCTATGTTGCCAAAATGACGAATACTTTTACCCTTTTGTATGCTCAAGTATGGACAGCCATCAACAGAGAATTCGAAATTGGCACTCTGGGACCAGATCTAGCGATTTATGGCTACAGGTATTCAGAGGCAACATACAAAAACTTGGATGAATACAGCAAATGGAACAAGGATTCACTGACAAAGATTGCCACAACAATGAAAAATCAACACACAAGCATGAGGCAGCATCTCCAGGAGCGCCATTTTGCAATGGAAACAAATATTGGTGAAGATATTTTTGATGCTCAAAATGCCCTCGCGGAAGCTATAGTGGATGCTAGAAATGCCAATGGACAAGGCATTGTGGATGCTAGAAATACCATGTCTGATCAGCACAACCAGATGCTTGGATGGCTGTATGACACATTATGCATTATGTATGCAGCAGCAAGCGGGTCATGCGAAAGCTTTATGGGGCCTCTTAAAGAAAGCGAAGACCACATTCCAGTGGTATTGCATTGGCCAGAGGGCCAGCCAACTGTGATGGAGAGACTGCTGCAGATTGAAAGCAAATTTGATAAAGCTATTGCCAAAAATGACATGAAGAGGAGTGAAGAGGGAGACACCAACCAAGCCAAGATCTTTAGTCCACAAAACATATTGGTAGCTGGACCAATTACCCAAGCTGAGCAAGTGGGTGAAATGAAGAGCAGGATGAAGGAGATGCAGGATAGCAATAAAAAGGTGGTTGATAAGGTGGATGTTATTGAAGGCAAGATTGATGCTATCGAAGGTAGCATGAAGAAGATGGAGGATGGCATGAAGAAGATGGAGGGGATGATGTCTCAGATGATGAAGATAATGGGGTAGATAACCGTTTCATGTGTATGACATTGACGAATTAAAACTAAAACGCCCGCTCCGATAGGCTACTACTTGAGCCCGGGCCAAGAGTTTACTAAGCAAATGAAGTATTACTATTATTGAGGAATACACAAGATGATTAGCAATGCATTATGCTGTCAATATTTTATATTCTTGCTGGTGTATTTCATGGTTGTAGCTTTTCAATGCAATTCAATAGAGATATATTCAAGCCCAGATACGATATCAAGAGCTGTCTGGCTGCTTCTTATTAGCCCAAGACCTATGCCAGCATTATCATGATTCATGTTCTTTCTATTGAAAATGTTGTCTATCGTTTGAAACCTTTTGTATATTGTCGAATGCATATAGTTCAACAATGCTTACATGTGTTGTGGTGTATTCGATACCACCAATCATACTCTACTCGCCAATCATTTTGATTATTATCTTAAAAGTGGTGCATATGTCAATACGAGTCGTGCTTTTGAAGGTGTATGTCAAATGAGTACACCACTGATATCCAACGAGAGAGGAGAGATCACCCATCCATTCATATTGCAAAATGTTGCATGATATTGACAGTCTCTCCTTTCATACCTCCTGCGCAAGTATTTTTCCCCATCCTCAGTATTATTCACACATATCGTCTCTCTCCAAAAGACAGTGTATGGCAGGCCAAGCCAGCAGTTTTATCTTGACAACAACAACAAAATTGTCAGTGTCAAGTGCCCTGAATTGGCAATTAGCAGTATTTCTGATGGCCGCAAGTCTCAGACAGATCTACAGCTTTCAAGTCAGGGTAGTAGGCAATATTACGGCAAATATCAAACTATCAAAAATAGACTGTTCAGGCATGCGCATATCAATTGGAATTTGGTAGTCAAACAGTACTGTGGAGCTAGAAACTACAACAAAGTTTTATCGGCAAAAATTCCAAGTTTCGACAACAATACTGAAACTGGAGTGGTAACTAAAACTGCAATTGCCCCACCCAAGAAGGGAGCTGAAAGAATTCTCCTAAATAATGCCGCAGAACAGTCTCAGTTTTGGATCGAGAAACATGAGCGGATCCAAAATTTGAAGGGACCCTTGACCCTTGTCATTTACAAATCCGGATAGCTTTTCAATAATTGGTGTCGAAGATAAATCATGCTCTCATAATATCGAATTGAAAGTACAAACTGATGATTACAGTAGATTGGGACAGGATCGACAGAATGGGTGCATCTACAGTGCATATAGCACTTGGGATAGAGGTACACGGACCCCGAGAAGCCAATATATGGGGTCGGACCCAGGCGTTATACTCTCCTATTTCAACCGGACTGACCAATTCGTGACTTGTAGTAGCACCAGCACCAATTAACGCATTCTCTTGCCGCTCTGCTCTGATCAGCGAGATTAGGAGCGGGTAGACTTCTCATGGTTCGAGAGGGTGGTGGCGGCGGCGGCGCCTCGGCATTCTCAGCGGGAGCGAGCCGTATTGTCGCACCCAGCAACAGCAGCCACATCCCCATCAGCCACATCAACAGCCACAGCAGCAGCTACAGCCACAGCCAATAAATAAGATGCGGATCATCAGCGTCGCGACCCGTCGAGGCAGCGCTGAGGACTTCCTCCAGACCTTGAACAGCGATTGGTTCTTGAGCCGGATGCTCCTCGTCGATGAGGAGCGTTTGCAGTCGAGATGCCGTACTGGCAATACTTCGTTGCATCAACCTAACGGAAGCGTGCCATTATCTTTGCCACAGCCAGCAAGCAGGTGTTGGGTGCAGCAGACCAATAGGAGCAACAATGGTATTGTAGTACGGCGTCCGCTCTGGCAGTCTCGCCAACGTCCGATGCCAACAGCAGGACTTCTGCTGCTGGCAGTATGAATTATGGCATGCTACCAGCCGTGATCTCCCACGACGCCCTGCGAGCCAACGGGAGAACGTTCCATCAAGCCGGCACTCATCCTCCTCGCCCATCCACTGCTGCTGCGCCATTCTACTCGTCGTCCGCTCCCGCATTGGGACAAGATGTTTCGAGTACTTTCAATTCCAACAATGCCGAACGGCCCCCGTGGCTCAGAGAACAGAGCCCGGCTGATGCTTCCAGCCCAAGAGTATCAAGGTTCGAGCCAGCAACAGCCACATCAGCAGCCATCACAGCCACAATTGTTGGAGCTGTTTCTCGCCTTGCAGCAGATGTCGTCGTCGCAGATGCCATTGTGCGAGCCGATCGCATCATCCAACAACGCGGTACAATGTACTACCAACATACAATTAGTATTCCGAACGAGTCGTTCTCCAAGACCACTACCACCACGGCACAAGGTGTTGAGAAGACGTCGCTTTCACTGGTCTCAGTCAGGCGATCAGCCTAGAACTAAGGACGCTAATCTGTAAACGTTGGTTAGACTGCACGCAGCGGGCGAATGCAAACAGCGAATGCAAAACTTTTTGCATTCGCTGTACCCCAAT
>JALLAS010000334.1:0-14319 GCA_036939415.1 Detonula confervacea | reverse complement strand
AGTAGTGTCAGCGAGGGAGAGAGAGAGAGAGAGAGAGAGAGAGAGAGAGAGAAAGAGATCGCAATCAGTAACGAAAAAGCTTTCATAGCTAAGAAAAGGGAGCAACGCTTCACACCCACTTGATACTTACTTTTGAATGGAAACAACAACAAACACAACATCAACAGCAACAGCAACAGCAATGGTACAGCCAAGAAGAACGGATCATCGCTGTCGCATCAATCCCATACCATCATCATCATCATCATCGAGTAGCTGCTCTAGTAGCTCTTCCTCCATCAATGTGAATCATTCCACAACACTACTACCTCTACCACCGTCGCGGGAGCAGCACGCTACTATTATCAAGACCATCGAGGCAAATGCATCCTTGATGACCCTTCCCACCACAATATCGAGCACGCACCACCACCACCGCCACCGCGCTTCTTCCATAATCAATAAGAGGTCGTCTGCCAAGGATGATAATGCTACTGCTGCTGCTGCTGCTGCTCGTGAGAGAATAACAACGGATAGCAGCGACAGAATCACGCACGATAACGAGAAGGAAGATGATAATGTGATTATGCAGACTGCATTTGACAACGCCATTGGCAACATTATTAGCAACGGGGACGACGACGACGATGATGGTGCGGAAGATGATGATGACGAAGATGCCGGCGATGACGATGACTGCACCACGAGCAGCAGCAGCTCCGAAGACGGAGACTCGTTCAACAATTCCATCTCCTTGACCGACCTCCACCCCCTTCATACTACTAACTCCGGCGGTAGAAGCGACTGCTACACCACGAATGACAACAACAATAACAACAACACTCACAACAGCAACAGCAACAGCAACAGCAGCAACAACAATCCACTGCCAGCTCCCCCCCGTCACTTTCTATGCCCCATCCAAAACACGCTGCTCCAAGATCCCGTCATCGATCGGGAGGGGCACACATACGAACGGGATGCCATATTGAGGTGGTTGGTCCTGACCAGCCAGACGTTTGAAGGTGGAGGTAGGGGTATTGGTTCGGAAGATGCAATGTTGAATAATGGGGTTATTATCGACGATGACGACGAAATCACTGCTCCGCTAGAAGGAGATGATGCCACCATGATGCTAGAAGTGAGAGCAGTAGGGGGCGGAACCGGGGCAGCAACCCCAGCTCCCGATGGAGCAGTAGGGATTATGACCGCTACTACCAAGAATTCAATCGCGGGCGGCGATGCTCATCGTGGAGCGGCAACGGCAACAGCAAGCAGCACCAGCACCAGTGCCTTCGGGAGGGGAACGTCTCCCATCACGGGAAATCCAATGTCCGTCGAGGAATTGGTGGAAGACGTTGTCGTCAAGGGAGCGATCGAACGCTGGCGTAAGGAATGCTGGGTAAGATTCTTGTTGGGAAATAAGAAGGGTTTGGGGTGTAATAATGGGGAAGGAAGTAGCGATGAGAAGGTGCAGTTTTTGATGGAGAACGATGTTAGCGTGGATGAAGCTGGTGAAGGTGATGCAGATGCAGATGATGTTAGCAATAGAAGTTGTAGTGGCAAAGAGCGTGGTGTGACTAGTAGTGATAAACGTCGTGGGAGAGGAGGCGGAAGAACAACCAGACCAAGTGCCATTATTGAGAATCGGGAGAAAGGTAGTTGTAGCAAAGAAGGCACAAGGAGCAAAAAGGCCGTGCAAGGTACACTGCACGATCTGCACAAGCTCGACAAACCACAGAAGCAGCAACATCAACATCAACATCAAACTCAAACTCAAGGAAATTTGCATGATTTGCACAAGCTGCATGGTAAAGCAGCGAAGAAGGACAAGAGCCGGAGAAATATTATCATCAATGAGGATCATGATGTTGGTGGTTTGGATGATGGTTTGGATAAGCTCAAGAGAAAACCTGCTAGAGGTAAGCGCCATGGGGCCATCGTAAACGATAGTCATACAAGTAACAAAAGCAATGCTAGCAACAAGAGCCGCTCGGAAATTGAGGGAGGCTTGGAAAACGGCAATAGTACGAAGAAGAAGAAGAAGAAGGAGGCTAGCAGCAATAGCGCCTACAGCAACAAGAGCACCAAATCCAACAAAAGCAGCTTGACCCACAAGAGCGAAGTTAGTCACAAGAGTCATGCCAGTAACGTGAGTGGTGGTGGCAAGCACGAGGAACACAAGAGCCAGAAACATCATCCTAGCACTAGCTCTAGTAAGCACAAGGAGTACAAGTCCAAATCACCCCGGCATTGCAGGCAGCAGGAAGCTCATCCTGAAACTGCACCAAATTCAAATGCCATCTCTTCATCGATGGCAACCAACAAGCAGTATCCGCCTCCACCGCCCAAAGGTGGAGGCTCGACGACAACAGCAACGAAACAAGTAGGAAGATCAATGACGAAACAAGGAGGCTCCAAACGTAGGGATCGACAGGGCAAGTCCATTTCCACCAGTCAACGAACGGCGATTACTTCCAATACCACTCCTACTGCCAAAAAGCCTCACCATCCGATTAGCAGCAGAAGTAGTAATAGCATTCCTCCGCCGCCCTTCTCGCCTGCCTCTTCCACAGTGCATGCTGCATCATCGCCTACTACGTCATATCAAGAAGAAGAAGACTGCGAGGACGACTCCACAGTACCGCCAATCAAGCAAATAATCCAAAAGTCCGCCACCAGCAACACCTCCAACTCCTCTTCCTTTTGCTCCAACCTATCCAACCCATACGATTTTTCCAGTCTGCCACAGACGAGCTTGGCAGCGACTACCCAACCGAGGCAGCAGTTCAACGGATGGAGCGTGCCGTTGGGCGTGCACAAGGTCGTATGCGCGAGTCCGGGGCTGAGGGTTGCGAGTCAGGTGCATCGACGGAGCGTGGCGGTCAAGGTGCCCACTGGAACAACGACGGCTGGTACCGCCGTGAAGGGTAACGATAACACGACAATTATGATGCAGAGCAAAGAGCTGATGATTCCACCGGGAGCGTATGTCGAAATCCTCGAAACGCAAGTCCACGGCGAACGAGTCCGAGGCCGCATATGCTGGGAAGAGGAATGCTGCTACGTACCACCGGCCATCGAAAAGTCCAAAAAGAAGGGCATCAAGAAGCGTACCTCCCGACTTTTGAAACGAACCTCACGAAAAAAGCTCCAAAAAAGCGTGGAATTGGAACGAAGGATTGTGAGGTACGAAGGCTGGATTAGTTTGCAGTGGGCCAAGAATGAGGAGGAGGATGATGATGCGGATGGGCGGAATGAGGACTACGATGTTGACAAGAAAGATGATGGTGGTATCAATCGTGGTAGTGGTAGCGAGGGTAGAGTGACGGACGAAGATTCTGGGCCTTGGGTAAGTTGCTGGTTGCAATCCTTGTGTGAGGAAATTCAACCTGTATGGGGACACTTTTTTGCTTGCGTGATTATCGTTTCGTGTCCTCTCAAAATTCCACCTTGCTAACAAACATCATACATATTGTTCACACACATCTTTCACATATTTACTCTCTCTCTCTCTCTCTCTGTTTATACTGCACGGACGTGCAGACCGAACCAGTGCCACTCGGAGTGTACCGAATAAACTTCGGCGGAGGCTTGCCCTTACGCGAAACGCCCGAGCGCGACTCTCCCGTATTGGGCAAGCTTGATCGAGGACGGTGCGTCGAGGTGGTGCAGACTCAGGTGAAAGGCGATCGGGTTCGGGCAAGAGTTATCGTGCCCAATGTACAGCCCAAGCCACTACTGGATAAGAAAATTGAGGAAGATAAAGGTGAACAACCACTGCCTGGGAATAATAACAGCAAGGGTGTTAGGAAGTTTACCAGCGGATGGATTAGTCTGTTGAATGCTTTGACTGGTAGCTCGGGCGCTTCGCCCGTGCCGCTGGGGGCATATGTGGTGGTAGCCGAGCCGGGGTGCGTGATTACGGAAGGAGGGCGATTGGATTCCAAAATTAAGGGTACGCTCGTTCCAGGATCGTGCATGGAGGTGGTTGCAACAAGGATGGAGGAGGGCGTAGTGCGGGGATTGATTGATGGCGGAGGACATGTGACATTGTTTGTACCTCCAGGCATGAGTCGAGAAAGATTACCTGGCAACTCCAATGCTACTACTTCAAGTAGCGGCGGGAGCAGCAATAATGGGGGAAGCACCAGAAAGAAGAACGCCCTGGACGGAGGCAGAATGTTTGCCATGCCCGTACCCCTTGGCACGTATCAGATAACCCAAAACGCCTTAATGGTCACCGCTGGCATATCACCTACCTCTTCAATTGTAATGAAGCTCCAACTTCACGCCACAGTCGAAATAATTGAAACGCGAGTCGAGGACGGATGTGTCCGCGGACGAATATGCTCCGTGATCAACGAGGACGGTACACGCGTGGTGGGATACGAGAAGGCCGGTTCCAGTGCTGGGAGTTTGGGAGAGGTGAATGGATGGATTAATTTATTCGAACCTAATATGAGATGGGCCAAGATTGTCTGCTTCAAGGGTGGTAGGCCGGTGAATGGAGGGGGTGGCGGACAGGTTAGGAGAGAAAGTTCTGCGCATGCGCCGCCTTCTTGTTAGGAGATGAGATATAGAGACTGGTTGTATTTTTATTTAGAGAGATATTATGCATGTGCACATACAGGCACATACGCTTCCGAGTCTGTAAATAGTTTATATTACTTTTTAAATACTTACTTGCTAGTTGCGTGTGAGGAGGGGTAACCCTGAAAAGTCATCAATGCTTTTAACCTGAGGCCACAATCAGTTTCAATTGCATCTGACAAGTCACCTCAGCAACTGAGAACATGCAGTACAAGTAAAAAACTTGATTTGAAGTAACAAAACGAAGAATGCAAAATCGAAGGAGTGTCAAAAGAGGGGAGGAGATGTACCCTTGACCGGAGCATGGGTACTCAGGCCGAAGCTTATCATTGGCGCAGGACGTGGCGTGGAGCTCCCATATTTCAAATTGGCTGCTCTGTGTCACACCGCTGCGTCGGATCGAACCTTACCGTGAATGTGCCGTGAACGAAACGTGGCGCGATCTTGACTGACAAGTTAGAGAGCTGTCAACAAATCCATTGGTCCTAAATTCAATTCCTACGTAGATTTCCAAAGATATGGCAATGGCTTCCTTCTCTAGGCTCTAAGTACTAAATTCCTAACGAATGTTGAATTTGGCTATATTAGTTGTATATGATGTTATATTAATCTAAATATGACAATATTCGTGCTTGGAAGGCTCAAAAAGCGAACATATGGCGATGTTTTTAGCGGCTAGCAATAATTCGCGCTCCACAGAGGTCTAACATAAAAAAACGTGGAGCAGGGTCGCTCCACGTTCGAACGTGAAGCTCGATGTGGTGCTCGATCGCTAAGTACCCGCCATCATCGCTGACAAATCGCTTCCTGGTACAAAATGTACATGCAGGTAGAGGAAAGCGATAAATTTGTGCTCCACGTTAATTTGAGCTCCACGCCACGTCCATGATAAGCTTCGGCCTCATGAATCCGAAGCAGACACCCATAGGTAAATAACTCCATCCCATGACTCACTATAGTTAATCACTATTAGCAAGAATAATACTTTTGAGTCATGTTATAGTCTTCGCGTAGGGTTGCCATAGCATTGTCCAAATCTGCAAGATCCCGTATGAGGTCCTATGTACAATACATAAGTATGTACGAACTAACTTTTGCAAAAGGGAGCTCGCACCAACGACTGAACGGCGACTGAACGGCAACTGAACAGCGGTAGAACGGCGCTAAGAACGGCGACTGAACGGCGGTAGAACGCAGTTCAGCGTGCGAGCTCCCGACATAAACGGCGTTCATGTCGCCGAAAGATAGCAGATGGCTGTCTTTGGATTCATCGTTATCAATTGATGAAGGCGCGCAAGGTCAAGGCAACCCAAAAAGCTTGCTCTCGCTATCGCTACTTCTCGCTATCGTACATGCAGTTACAATGCATGCTAGATATGTATGTAAGGCGCAGATAGCTAGCGAACCCAAGCCGACCACTAACCTCCACCAACCACCAACCCAACCATTCCCAAACAACGCAACCTTGCACTTAGTCAAAGACCATGACGAATGAAACCATAACGGCAGGCGACGTCCTTGTCTACATCCCAAATATCATCGGCTACCTTCAAGTAGCCCTAACGCTGATCAGCATCGTCCTCATGATATGCGCACCAGAGCATTGGGAGGTCGCAATCATAATTCATAATATGCTACGTATCATCATTTGTCGGGGACCTATTCGATGGCATGGCGGCGAAAAAATTCAACCAATGCAGCACGTTTTGAGGGCTGCTAGATATGGTGACAGATCGTTGTTCGACTTCTGAATTACCATGTGTTTTGTCGAGAGAGTACGCGGATCAATCGACATTGGCGTTGGTAAGTTGTTGTGGTAGGTTGCGATTTTGTTTGCTTTATTTTTAATGACATCCCAACGCCGCCTTCCACCCCAATCGTTGTTCCCATCAAAATTCTCACCAGCTATTCACAATGCTGATAATTTTGGATATCTACAGCCATTGGTGTCAAATGTATTCGACAACATCACTAAAACAGCATCATAAATCGGCCGATGGGAACAAGGGGAGATTATTTCTCGTCAGATGGTATTATTTATCGTATCCATTCTTTGGATATTGCTGTGTAGGAGCAGAATTTACTTATGTGGCACTTTATATTCTAGCAAGGGTAAATGCTGTTGGTGGATATGATACAATCAAAACTTTCGTGGAGTACTTGTTGATGGTGTCTGTACCAGCTTGTTCTGTGAAGCAAATTGTGAATGTTAGCCAACTTTGCTCTTCATGCTATGTTGTTGGCGAACATGATGCAAAATTGAAGAATCAATAGGGTGTGGTGATGTTCTTGGTCACTTCAATTCGCAAAATTGAGGCTGAAATAGCATTCGTCATGGCAGTTTGATTTCAAATGAGTACACAAATCTTGGCAATTCAATGAAGAACGAACACATCATCTGCATAGATCTGTATCCACAATCACAAATTGCGGTGGTACAACTGGTCACAATATTAAGCATTGCTTCAAATAGACATATATATATATACAAAACAAATGAGACACCATGGAAGAAAAACCATGACTTGGAAACTGAGCACTGTCTAATCTACCAACAAATTATTAGGGGGAAAGATTTTTCTTCAACAGATTCTGTACAATTGATATGTGGACGATATTGTACAATCTCCACACCTTACATGAACAATTCAATGCCCAAGGCCTTCTCGCATGCCTCCCATACCAGCTTATGTTGTTCCGGGTCGCACGTAGCCTTATCAGTCAAACTGATCCATCCGGTCTTCTGCCTCTCTCCTCCAGCCACAACCTTTACAGGCTTGCCAGTCAATGTCTTTTCGGGGGCGTACAAATCACCAGAATTGGCCTCCAGGCTGAAACAGGCCATTGCTGCATTTAGACTCCCGTTGCTGGCTGATTGCTTGGGCATCATGAAGTCCATAACTTAGCTAGCACATCATTAGCAAAGTGTTTTGTGCCCTGCAGTGGGGTGCCGGAATATCCAGGATCGCATCCTACAGACTTGATTACAGATATTTTGGATTCTGACAATTTATGATGTAATGCCATTGCAAATACTGAATTTGCTAACTTCGTTTGAGCGTAGCGAGCCCCCGGTCCCTCCCTCCCTCCCAAGTACCATTTACGATAAAGTCCACGCATCATTCCCTCCTAGAGCATTCGCATCGGTTTTCTCAAAGTATTTTGCCTCCAAAGACTTTGTCATTTCTTGTGCACTTGATGATTGAGTAACAATCCTCGCATCGCCCCTCTTGCCGGTCACGTCCTCCACCGATGGATACACCACTGATGTAAGCAAAAATGACTTATCACATTCGTCTGCATTTGAACATCAAACCCGTCGGAAGTGCGATCGTCATCAAACGCCATGATGCCTGCGTTGAGGCACAATAAGTCCAACCCTCCGTATGATTTCACTTCTTGGTTGATCTCCTCGCCGGCCTTCTTCACGCTATCGAGAGACATGAGATCGCAATCGATTGTTTTTATCACAGTCTTATTGGGCGCAGACGATTCATCATCGGTGCTACTATCAATAATATACTTGCGAAGATCCTCCTCGCTCTTATCAGAACGTTCGGATTTGCGATTCAACAATAGCACGAGCGCGGCATTCTTGACGAGGCGCATCGCGCCAGCGCAAAGCCGACGCCGGTGGTCGTGCACGTGATGGCGACGGTCTTGTCAGCGAGGGATGGGAGTAGCTCGTCGTTGGCTAGATAGGAGTTGAAGAGATCTTTGGGGAGGGTGGGTTGTTCGGCGTTCATTGTTTATCTGTTGGCTGTTACGAACGCGTTAGAGTTGGAGTTCGAGGGGTTGGAATAGGTAGGGGTGGTAGATGTTCTGTTGACTAATGATGTTCTTGGATGTGTTTTGCGTGTTGGGATTTGTACTCGCGACATTTACTTCCTGAAAACTGAAGAGTTCACTATGCTGATGTAGATATAAATACTGTCTATCACCCCTTTCCAAATAATAATCAATTACTCCTACTATGTAACTAGCTAGCTCTAGTCAGTAGTGATCTGAGATTTGATTTAGTTTTGGAATATTATGTTGAGAAGGACTTTATTATTCCCAGGGTAGAAACCATTATGTCCGAAAGATCTACAAAGATCTTTCACCTCCCTCTTCCTCGGCTCGCTCGTGCCTGGCGCTCTCGTCGCTGCCCAAGCGCTGATGTGTCAACAGTGGACGAAAAATTTTGTGTATCCTACAGCGGACCCCGTTAGCAACACTTTCGGCAGCATGAGTCAGCTGACGTTATGTAGGAGCTACATTACACACAATCCCTATAAACATATTGAATCCATCATCATACTGAATCATGCGTATGTATAATCAATCGAATCTCATGGGTGGCCGAAAACCTTCGCATCTCAAAAGCGGACTTCAATACGAACACTTTCGGCAACATGCGTCGGTAGCGTTCCAGTCGTGTAGACCAAACGCCATTCTTACCGCCGTTCTTACCGCCGTTCTTACCGCCGTTCTTACCGCTGACTCAACGCCGGCTGCACGTCGGTGAGAACGGCGGTAGGACGGCGTTACAACGCTGACTGAACAGCGGTACAATGGCAACCAGACCGTGCGAGCTCCATTTTGAAAACTTTATTTCGTACATACGTATGTATCGTACGTAGGGCCTCATACAGGATCTTGCTGAGATCGTCCTCAATCTCAGGACAGTAAATCAGAGCACTTTTTGGGAATATTTTGTACATCCACACTCCAAACGACGTACTACAGGGACCATAGTGGCACACGTGAGTAATGCGCAGTACTTACCGGTAAGCACTTTCGCGAGGAAGTACTGTGAATTAATCACGTGTGGAACTATTGGTAACTGTAGTACTTCATTTGGAGTGCGTCATCCGCAAGATATCGAGGTTCGCATGCACCTTTCTGTCAGTGAGAGCACTTTTTGAGCACTTTTTTTGGCAGGAAAAAAGTGCTGAGAAAAAAGTGCCCAAAAAGTGCTCATAAATATTACTGACAGAAAGGCTGTAAGACAGTCTTTATCGAGAGTGGATAGCGATCGTTGTAGACTGGACAGCGATATGGTACATAGGAAATCGTAATCATCGCACGCGCCAGAACTGCCGAGAGAAACGAACAACCCTAAAACAACTGCCCACATATTTTCAGTGCCGCGATGCGCGCTGACTTGCGCCGACTATTATACTGCCCGCAAAGAATCCAAATTCAGACTGGCTCAGCTTTGGCTTGTTTGTTCTGCCATTGTGTGGGTCGTCGCCAAAGGCTAGACCAAAATAAACGCAGTTATCAAAACCTACAATGATATTTGATCATTGGACGGCCCTCCACGAACTATTGCACCATTCGTTCCGACTAGCAACAATGTACCTAGGGCGTCACGGGGCATGGGGAGTCGTACCACATGCGACCACGAGGCTTCTCCTTCGCGTGTTTCCCAAGTTAATGCTGCAAATAATCATCGCTCCTATCGCTCCTATCGCTCCTCTCAAGTGTCGCCAGATAACACAATTAATGGCAGAAGCAAAGTCATACCGGCTTGAAAGCTACTCGGTAGGAGAAAAGCAACAGACGATTACGCTTTCAGCCGTGAAGGAGAAGGAGCCCACCGCGTATTGTATGGATCTAATACTAATGACAATGATAAGGCGGCGCAATAGCAATAGCCGGATGAGTTGGATATGATGGATGATTGTACTGGGACGCGCTACAATAAGAAGCGAGGACTAAGCCGCAACTCCAGGCGAGGCAACAGCTTCGATTTTCATCGGTCGCATGCCCGAATTGAACGAATATATAGGAGCAACGATAGTCAGAGCCCCGCTGCTCTACTGCGTAAATCGACAGCAATTCACTGTAGTCTTGAAAATAACAACACCACGCACCACGAATCAATATGTAATAACAATACCAGGGGATCAATTTTTAATGTCGTCATCAACAAAAGAAAATCAAATACATGGCAATATTATTATAATCAATCATCAGCACAACGGCAAAAAAAATCACAATAAATATTCGGATCAGCGGGCTATTATACGCTCGGCTGGACTTGAAGACAGTAAGTTTCGATCCGCCGGCGTCAATCTACGTGTTATTAGTTTTGACCTGGGGCGGAATTCATTGGTTTGTCATGGCAGTGGATATTGTGCAGCATCTTCCATCCGCCGCGCTGTATTCGCCATCTACAACACAGGAGGCGCCTACTTCGGCTTTGGTAGTTACAATACCAATCTTGTATTGCTTTGCACAATGATGATGATGGAGCAGAGTATGACGGCGTATCGAAGAAGTTGATGATGGACGCCGCTGATGCGGTTCCGGTGGGCGTTGTATGTATAGCACTGCTGCTGGTGATTGTTTTACCGAAGGCGGACGAGGCAGCGATCGTATTGCCGATGGCAGTACGAGTGTGCTGTTTTCAGCATCAGCTTATGGCAAGGGCATGGCTGCCTCTATCTCCTTGTTGGTCAAGTACCCCATAGGGTACTTATTTTGCTGTACTCTAGCATGTAAATAAGTCCCTGAATAATGCATTTATGCATCTTTTTGAGTGCACCATCGTATTCTCCACCCAATTTTTGCCCATAGTGCATATTTCAACCATAGTGTTGTCATGCAAAAACAGGTCGATAAATGCATTCAAACGTCACCTACCCGTCACACAAAAAAAGCCATGCGTACTTATGCATACCATGCTGAGTACATCAATTACGGACTCCTCCGAGGTCCCAGCCCCTCCCCACCCGGCTACGATCGTAGCCAAGACCAATGCGAGCGCATTGTTGCCGGCGGTGGCAGCTAATTCGGCCGATGAAGTGGATGCGCTAATTATTGGTGCGGGCTATGCAGTGACGACGCCTCCCCGAGACGTTGCTGTCACTGCAAATGCAGGATTGATTGAGAAGCCGGGCCCTGTGAGCTCCCCAGACACCAGGGAACTCCTCATTGAAGTCCCTATGGTGTCGGGGACGGGCGGGGTTACTGCTGAGACGTGTACGCAAGCCGGAGCTGCTGCCACTACAGTGGCACTAAACACGCCGTTTCCGACGCATCTTCCGCAAAAAAACGATCGATTTAGCAACCATGATGAAGCACTGTACGACCAAGGTTTCGATTCGGAAGGGGAGCAAATGTTCTACAATCCCGTCGCACTTGACGAGGATGCAGACGACTTCATCGAGCAGGCAATTGCAAGCACCTCTTCACCAATTACGGGCACCCCGGCGCCACCGATTCCGAGCACCCTGCCGCCTGCTCGTATCTTGAGAATTGATATGATCAGCTCCCTCAAAGTGAAAGACTTAAAGGCTGAGGTGCAAAAAAGAGGGAGGGGGGTGACAGGGAATAAGGATGTTCTTGCTACTTGATTGAAGCAGGCAATTGTGGCCAATGTGCCAGTTTCAAAGGAGGCATGTTCCGCTCCACGGGAAGCGGGCATGAATGGTTTGGATGTGACGGCTCGGTGGGAATTATTAACCCACAACCCAACTCCTATTCCTGAGCCGTACAATGTTGATGGTGCTCTTCGTCCACCAACAGAAAGGGATGCTCCCATAAATCCGAAGTACAATACGATGACAATTTTGTACGCACTCCCTTTTTGGGTACAACGGAGAAGATGACATACATGAATGTCATGTCACCCCGGAAGAGAAAGAAGGGGAAGGGTTTTACACTGGCACGGAAAGAACGACGACTTCTTGTTCCACAGTTTCGAGTAGGGGGGGGGGGCAAACGTGGATTTCTTGAACAAGCATGGCTTGGATGAGCACAGCCATCCAACGGATTGGTTTAATGCTCTTATGCCAATGAGACCTGAGGACAACTTGGGGGATCCGGCAATTGCAAACGTGAAGGGTGATAAGAGATCCAAGTTTTCCGTTTCAAATTTTGCAGCATACTCTAACACAAAAGCACCCATGGACAATGCCGGTGAGAAGGGTCATATCTTCAAGGGGAAGTACAAGCCCCTCACTCCAGAGGATATCATGAAGGTGATGGGAGTGTACATCCTCGATGGGTTGACTCCTTCGCCGCAGCTAGTGCAGAAGATGCAACCGCAGTCAAAGGATCGGACGCATGGGAACGACTTCATCGCAAAACACGTTGGAGTGGGGTACCAACAACTGCATCGATCCTTTCGGCATTTTTTCGGGTGCCAGGATCCAACAATGATACCACCCGCAAAAGAGAAATGTCCCAATGTGAAGGTGGATGAATTGTTTCGTTGGTGCCGCCATGTTTGGAAGGAAGCTTGGGTTCTCGCAAAGAACTTCTCCGTCGATGAGCAGACTTGCAAGATGCAAGGGAAGAGCGAGTACAAGACTCGTTGTGGAAAGTTTAAGAGGATCGGCGATGGCATCCAGACTGATTGCATTGCCGATGACGGCTACACCTACGACTTCTACTTCCGGAATGAGCCCGTGGATACCAAGTGGATCGATAAGGGCATGTGCCCAATGCACGCCCGTCTACTTCATATGTTCGGCAACCTGCGGGAAGTTGGCCACCAATGCAAGATGGACAACCTCTTCAATTCAGTCAGCTTAGCTCGGGCAGCGTATATGTTGCAGACAAAGGTATTGATTCATGGAGTGATCAGAAAGAGTGGGCGTGGGGTGCCAGCAGTTGTAATCCAAGAGGAACTGGGTGGGAAGCGCGCCGATAAAGTGAGAGGTACCGTCAAAGTCGCCGTGCTGAAGGATGATAGTGAGTCTCATGATCTGATTGTTGCATCATGCTACGATCAGAAACCCTTTTACATGATTACACACAGTGTTCTTCAGGTGACATGGGTTGAACATGTTAAAAAGGTGTACAGTTATGTGCTGGGGAAGGCGGTTGACTTCGCCTTCCTTCGTTGGAACCTGTCACACGAATACAATTTCGAAATGAACGACAACGATGTCGCGGATCAACTTCGATTGGTGTATCGGCTTCAGCGTCTACAGCGAAATCAGAAGTGGTGGTGGGCATTGTGGATGTGGGCTTGGGAAGTAACGATGGTGAATGCATACATGATGCTAAGACGGTACTGCGACTGGAAGGGGATTGGGATGCCTTGGACCCATCACAATTTCAATGAGGCAATCGGGTATGCGCATGTCGATCCAGTCGGGGAATGGCCAAAGTGGACTAGGAAGCCACCCCCTGAGTTGCTTGGAAGGAAGGACCATGCCAAGGGGTCCCTTGGAAAGAGGAAGCGTGTTACTCAGCAAAAGAGAGCACCAAAGGTGAACATGGATGCATTATGTGCAAAGAAGGGGCGGTTGAAAGTACGACTCAATACTTCAGAGCAACACATACCGATCGTGCCGGCGCACTCTAAAGCTATCTGCCAGCTCCACCGTTGGGCACATAACGAGAAGAAATGTGTGGAGGACAAGAAAAAGTTTGCTATCCCATCTGGTGCACGCTCCACTGTAATGCAATGCAAAGTTTGCAACGTTATCCTTTGTCTTCGATGCTATGAGATTTTTCATACTTGCGAGGATATTGGTGCCAAAATCGACACCATTTGTGCCTTTAAATAACTGTATTAAATCCCTGCCCCTTACCCCCAAACTTGTACACCCTTTAGTAGACAGTATGAACATGTTTAACAGGTTAATGGCTAAGTAGGTTCTACTTTACAAAAAATAAAATCGTGTAATATTGCTTTTTTTCTACTATTCCTACGTACGATACATAGGCGATCGAGCGCAAGCGCATGCGCAAAGCACGACGTAACACGCACAACACACACGTTGTGCGTCCACGATCGAGGCA
>JALLAS010000333.1:0-18229 GCA_036939415.1 Detonula confervacea | reverse complement strand
TCCCGATATATTCGCGGTAAATTGAAGATTCCCGGTATATTCGCGGTATCTTGTGTCCTGGCTCCCCGATATGTTGCTGGTATATTCAGTTATATAGGATTCCTACCTATGTACGAAAATCGGTATATTTGCGGGATATTAAACGTAGAAAAGTAGTTAGTCTGTAAAATTTGGGAGTCTGATGAATATGGGACTAATAGTGGAATATTGCCGGCATATTCGCCGATATATTCACGTGACGTTGAATATACCAGGAATATGTATGGTTTTTTCGTTTGCAGTGTTGGTGCATCTGCCTAATGCTTTGGTGTGGGTTGTGGGTGACAAGCCCCATCCCTACATAGGACTCCAGCGCATGCCAGCAATCCAACAAGGGGTACCTATGGCACAGCAGCCAGAATATGACCAGTTAGTGAACTGGTTTATTGCTGCTTGTCACCAGGGTCCCAGTTCCCTGAGTCTGGTCTCCTGGCAGTAGATGGGAGCACAACATGCAAGTGCAGAGGTCCTAGCCTGGGCGCAGGCCAAGCACGGTCAGCTGCTACCCCCTCCCCCTCTTCTCCCTACACCGCAACAAGTGCCAATGTTTCTGCCTGCAGGTTTTAGTCCGTTTGCCCAGCAGGGACCAACTACAGCAGAGATGAGGGCAATTGCAAATGAGGTCGTCAAGTACAGGGCCACATCAGATGCTGAGACGAAGGGCTGCCGTAGGATGAGGAAGACGGAGTTTGAGAACTACATGCTGTTTGCTGGCCTAGCCCCAGGAAGTGAGCACGACAAATGTCCTGACTTTGTTGTGAAGTGGGAAGAGATGCCACAGCAGACAAGTGCCATGCGCACCATGCTCACAAAGCTAGTCAAGACCAGTGCCGCGGCGCTCAGACGCCGCCGAAACTTTGTCACATACTACAGTGACAAGTTTGTCAATGACATCCGTCACCTGGACTCCGGGCTTTGTTTTGACAAGGCTTATGAACGGTCTCATAGGGACCTATCAATCGCTTCCGTCTGGTATCTCAATCAGTCCCCATCTGAGGCACGCAACGCTCAATATGTAGATGACCAACTGAGGGCTGCTACCCTGACAACACCGGAAGATCAGGCGAAGATGTGAGGAAAACCGGGAAGGGCACCAACCACGGTAGATGAACTGACACACGCAGTTCATGTATATGTGGTTCACCTGGATGCAATTGTCGGTCTCAATGGCAAACATCAGAGATGGGTGAGGTTGATCGGAGAAATACTCAATGATAAGTATGTAGAGTCGTCGCTGACGACAACCCAAATAATTGACATATTCTGGACAATCTTTCGCGACGCAAGATTTTTCTTCGATCACACCGTAACAGGAGCATACTCACAGTTGGCTAGGCTTGCCGTCGACCTCGATCGCAGGCAGATCGGATCGTATCTGGAGGTCCCCCACTTGCAGCTGACAGGTAGACCCCAGAGGCAAGAGCCAAGTTTGGATGGCAAACACCAGAGGGAAAAGGATGACCGTACGGAAACACCACCCTCTGGATCACTCAAGCGTCAGAAGAGAGGGTTTGGCGACGTCAGCGACCATCACCCCCTGTTGTCCATCCAATGGAAGGCAACTGTGACGGTGCTGGGCAAGAGACCAATGCTGAAATATGTTATCTCGAACTCAGCGCCAGCGTCATTGACAACTTGTGCATCGGCAGCGCCGCCACTGTCAAGTGCAACAAGCAGAGTTGCCCATTCAGTCATGAGCATAGATTGGAGGACGACAAGGCAAAGAAGCTCTGTGCTGTCCTCAAGGAGGGCATTGCAGCGGTTCTAGTAGGGCACTGAGTGGCACACCAGGAGGAGGAGGGCCCACGACGGCCCCTCCACCAGCAGAATAGGAAGGAGGGCCAACGGTGACCCCTCCACTTATAGGAAGACACCCCACTGCCCCGTCAGCCCCAGATCAGTCGGTGGATGACCGCTGGAAATCCACAAGACGGTGAGGATTTGGAAGATGACGGGAACGTCAGCAAGCACTTGGAACGGCCCAACACATCTACTGGTGCAGTCAGAGATGGCAATGGCGTCAGAGTGCCCTTCGATACGGCTGACCTTCTAGGTGTTGATGAGGATGGACGTGGCGTTGGCATGTCCAACCCAATGGACGCAGCTGACGCAGATGAACATGACTCATGACATTGGTGGGACTGCAGCATCAAGTCTTGACAAGTAGCCACCCCGCCCGCTGCCGAGACAAGCGAGGCAGCAAGCGAACCAACAGCAAGCACGGGCGCCAGAAAGATCAAGACAACCAAATCAGAATGACACAAGCAATGGACATCTCCCATTGCAAGTTGAGAATGATATTGCGGACTTAGGTACGTTTTTATCCTTAATGCAGCCAAAAGATGATGCCCGAGCCCATGAATTTAGGCCGACTCTGGAAGAATACGCCGTCAAAGGTGTGCTTGTGGACTGTGGCAACGATTGGACGCGCGAAGCCATCAACGAAGTAATCAAGCGGGGCCCCCACAAGTCAGCGAAAACGAAAGCGGCATTTGCGTTTTTCGCCAATGACATCAAGTAACAGGTGTAAGCTGGCTTTGCCAAGATTGTCCTCTGGGGCGACATCAAGGACAGCCTACCCCAAGGCCTCAAGATATCCCTGGTAGCGGTAGTGCCACAAACTAATAGACGTGATTGCATTATCCTGGACCTATCGTTTGCCGTGCGGGTCGGACAACAGGATCCCGTATGGTTTGGTATGTATCGTACGTACGTATTAATAGAGCGGTATTTTATTTTTTTCGTAGCGCGCACAAAAGCCGAGTCGGCGTTCGGTCGCCGACCAGTCGGTGACCCGTCGCCGACTGAGTCACCGACTGAGTCGCTGACTGATGACTGAGTCGGCAACTGAGTCGGCAATAATGACGACTGAGTCGGATGCAGAAGAACGCCGTGACTTGACTGCCATTATTTACGCAGAGGAAGATTCGGATGATGCCGAAAAATAAAACTGCAGCAGCAGACCGCCGAGACGCCTATGTGAATACGAAAATATCATTCCTTTGGCAACATGTTTGGAAGAGTTTGGAAGCAGAAGAAAGGAGGTCGATGAAAGAAAGGTTGCTTCTCATGCCTGAGCTGAATGATGAAGCTATTGATTTGTCAGGGGAAATGAAAATGAGTTGTGAGTGTGATTACGATTATGAGTGCGAGTGTGAGTTCGATTGTGAGGGGGCATGTTTAAGTGGAAATGGCCCTGCATTGAAACCACGATACAACAGCAAGAGCCAATTAGATTATCATGCTGGTAAAAAACCATCAAGAAGAGTGACCATTCACTCATGAATTATGAAGAAATTGTGCAAGATGTGAAACGCAAGATGAGGTGGGGAACTTTTGGTGACGACAGTGAATTGAAAGAAAGATGAGAAACTATATTGGTAGACTTGATGAACAACAAAGCAATGAACAATTATCAACAGAAGATGTGGGAGAATGCACTCCTACTTCAGTCAAGAGAAGTAGGCAAGTCTGTGATGATGGATTCAGTAGATAACAAGAAAAAGTTCAGATTGCTTCTGACAATAGTTCTCAAATCATTAGTACTGATCTAGCTGGTGCTGAAAGTAAAATAAGGCTGGACATCAACCAACTCAAGCAATACTGCCTTGTGACAATCAAAGTATTGGTGCAGTTGTTACACCCAAAAAAAGAAAGGCAACAAATAATGATGAGCAATCACAAATATGCGACAACAATCTTGAAACCACCATACCGGAATCCCCAACTCGAGATAAGCCTTCTGGTGCCAATCATCAAATTGACTCGGTTATTACACCAGAAAAAAGAACATCACCAAGTGATGATGAGCAATCACAAAGATGCGACGACAACCTTGAAACCACCATACCGGAATGGTTGACCGTCTGCCGTATGGTTTCTGTCGCATCACGAACGTGGGCAGGAATCAACCGCCCAGGAGGGAAAGGATACATTAAAAAGGTACACACAACAAGCACACCAAATAATAATGACACTGCAGTCGAGGATGACGAGAGCCAAGATAATGTGACGGTTGATGTGAAATATCTCGAATGCGAACTCACAAAATTTGATCATCAAGTTCCGATCGAGTTTGTCCATGATGCGCATGATTTTGCGGTAGAAATTGAGAATGGAGTGAGGAGGAGCAGCAGGGATCGAGTAGATGGTAGTAGACGATGTCCACGATGTGGGATGTTTGCTTCTAGTTGTGGTGATGGTGATAAAAAGTTCCAGGAGGAGGAGGAGGAAAATGAAGATGGGCACCATCAGAGGGAGGCTGAAGGGTCTACGTCTGGCATATTAGAGGCTTGCATTCTTGATAGAGAGGATCTGTATATGTCTAATCAGGTAAGGCTGGGAAAGACCGAGTGGCAGCATGAACGCCTAGTAAGCATGTTGATGAGCGATGAAAGCAAGTCACGTCAAGCACGTTGGCTTGCTTCAATTGGTCCCAAGTATGCAGACTTGCGTTTCCATTGGATATATTGGATGCTGAAGTTGAACATAACAATTGTCTGGGTAGCAAAGCATCGTACTTGAGTATGATCATATTTGATAGGATCGTGGAATCCTTCCACAAAAATGGGGGAAAGGGAGTGGGAACTAACAAAAGAAAGTTGTTTCTCATGAAAGATGCGAAGCTCTTGGTTTGGTAAGTTTCTACTGCTTTGGTCAATATTTGATGTCAGCATAATATATTGCATCTCAGCCATCTGATTTCATTCTCAATTCATTTATTGCACATTGCCTACCTGTTACTTGTGCAGGACATGCATGTTCGTCGCATGTACATTGGTAGAAAGACAACCAATCCAGTGCAGCAGCATAAAGAAGCTCCAAAAGATCATCAATATGGAGAGAGAAATATTTTATGCTCTCGAGTTCAACCAATTTCTTGTGCGAGTTGAATAAATTATCTGTAATTATTTGTTGTCTTCTGCTTGCTTCTTTGTGTTCGGTCTTTGTTTATAACATGGCACTAATTCTATATTAGTAAGGTGCAGGCATATCTTTTGACTTTCTTTTGCATGCACCAGGCACAGCACAGGGAGGAGAATACCCTTCCGCGCCGCCCTCGTGTGGCACCATTGTTTTTGCTGACACACTCATGAACATGTCCATCCACACCGTCGCCGTGTCACACCATTGTTTCCGCTGACTGATTTATGAATGGATACCCTTGACTGCCACCTCCGTGTCACACTTTTGTTTTCGCTGACAGTCATGTCCCTCCACCTCACCTCCTTGCCATACCAAATCTTTTGCAGACAGGCTTTCTGCTAGGCTTCCATGCTCTCAGGACAGAAAGGATCTTTGGAATAATCAGCAGTTTCGGCCGGTACTACTTCCTTGCTGGCGACACAACAAGTACGCTACTATTTCATCACCGTTGCTTCTTCTAATGTTTCCAAGAATTTCATCGCGTGGGCTCTAGCTCGAAACTTAATGTTCGTATTTGGCGAATAATACCTGACATCGCGCTGAAGGCCATTGTTGCGCGGTGCAGTTTCCATCCACCCGGAAACATCTTCCCTGCCGACTCTGCGGATGAGGATCTCCTTCGCCCGTAGCATTGGAAGGAAATGTTCGGACGTTGCATTGTTTTCTTTGACTCGATTGGTTATTCTTCCATATTGAGTAAGAAGGCTTGGTTTTACTCTGCCCAAATTTCTCTTGAGTGCTTTGTCTCTTTGTGTTTGATGTTGCAATAGTGGAACATGATGAATCGTACGCAGTTGACTCAAATTGTTTGGCCTTCTTCTGCTTCTACCTATTTGGAGGAGATGCTGTTTTGTCTTTTGCTTTATTCTTCTTATCAAATGGCTTTTCTTCAGCAACCTGTGTACGACAACCTTTACCATCTATAATGTGTTCTTTCCTCTTTCTTTTCGTTTGCATTTGATCACTCATCATTGCAGGGCTATCGCCATCCTTGCAATTGTTGTTTTCGTTTTGCGCATCACCTTTCCGTCCCTGAACTCCAACAAGCTGAATGTGATCATCTTCTTCCTCCTTAGAGAAATTGATGCATGTTCTTGGTAGACTCATATTACCATTGGTGCCTTCCTCTAACTTGCATTCATAAATTCATCCGGGAAAGTGCTCGTGCTCAGTAAAAGTCAAAACCTGAGTTTTTTCTTTGATGATAGAAAAGGGGGGCGACATTATCTTTCACGCTAATCTTTTCACAATGCAATTCAACACATGTTCTATTCTCGGTGCCCTCATCGCCTATACACAGTACTATTGATTGGTGCGGTCTAAATGCAAGTGCGATGAAATCACTCTTTGCTGCATTCCGACTCACACTGGGACAGAATAAAACAGTCCCGTAACCTATTTGTTGCGTCCAACAATACGACGGTGGTAATTGGCAATGTATGAGTCGCATGTTATCAACCGATCAAGCTCCGCCTTCACAAGCCTAAGTCCTGTACAGGCGGACGCGATCCCATAAAAGAGAAACTTCAACCCATCCACAGGGGTGCAGCAACTAGTTATCGTCTGACAGTACGAATGGATGGATATCCGCAGCATGATCGGATGGATGGAAGAAGTCGATCGTGCTGCTGTTGTAGTGAATGATGTGATGTTGCATGTTGCGGTTGGGAGCGAGGTGTCATGATAGGTCATGATCATGAATGGTGTCAAAAACGTGCTTTTGTGTGCTGAAGCAAGTGCGATGTAGCTAGATAGGTCCCACGTGTCTTTATTGTCGTCGGCGACACAATTGGGAAACACTAGAGAGAGAATATCCGCCAACCTGTGCGCGCGTCGGCGACTGAGTCGGCGACTGAGTCGGCGACTCAGTCGGCGACTCAGTCATCACGAGCTACCCCGCCCCTTGCCCTGTTTGAACTTTGAGCAGGCTTCTTGTGTCCCACAAGATCAAAGTTTGGCATATCGTACCGGCCACGTACATAGTATCTTCTACTGGCGATCCATGGTCTTGCTGATCTTTGATGTGCGATAGATACACCGCATTATATTGCCGATCGTCATAAATTACAATCATCAAACATTTAAAATAAAGCTATTCAACATGATCTCTCAATTGCTTTTCAGGAACAAAAGAGCTGGTATGGTACTCGCAAGGAGACTCTCTGGTCGATCTCCTATCAATGTAAGTGCCAGAAACTTTAGCAGCCCTCTGATGCATGCAAGGAGACTCTCTTGTCGATCTTTTACCAGCATAAGTCTTAAAAACTTCAGCAGCCCTCTGACGCATGAAGTCGATAACGAAGTGAATGGATTTGATTCTTTCAACAAAAAGTTCAACTCTGTTGATGAAGAAGTCCATGATGCAAACAAGCGCTACAAACATTGTGTAGAGATCAAAGATATTGGTGATAATAGTGGCAGAGGGGTAGTAGCAGCTCGTGCAAGAGGCGATGCGGTGATACTATTGTAGCGAATGCCCTTGAGTTGATTCCTCAGGACAGCCATACGCTCCAAAGATCCAAGGATGAGCATTTTTTTATCGATCTTCCTGCGAGGTTCGTAAATCACTCGTGCAATGGAAACATTGGTATCCAAGATAATGATGATGGTGCTTACAACTTTATCGTGTTGAGAGACATTGAACGTGGCAAGGAGCTGACGTGGGATTATGAGACTTCCGAGTTTCAGATTTTGGGGTTCAGCAAGTGCTCGTGTGGTGATCCCAAATGCAGAATTAACCTGGGTGGTTTCAAGAAGCATGGTGAAAGTATTGATGCACAGTATGGCGAATATTACGCGAAGCATTTGAAGAAGTTGTGAAGCACGGATCGGGTGGTTGTTTGCTTGTCATGAGAATTGTGTACAATACAATATTATGCTGCGCAGATGTACCATAAATAATATTGTTTCACTTTATCAAATTAGGACCTTCACGTTTTGTGGATTCATACACTTTTTATAGTTGTTTTCATTGGTTGAGCAACTAGAGCTACCTACCGATGGAAGGTGTGCTGTATGTGTGCTTTGCTGTACTTTTTCAGAGAAAAGACATCTGAGTGTGATCTTAAAGAATATGTAGGTCTTGGTGGGGTCGTGGAGTTGGCTGAATGCAATCGTTTTGGAAGAACAGCAGATGCTCTAGCTATGGCTGGCTCTCACATCTACTGCGCTGACTTACTTTCACTCTTGAACAGCTGCTCCTCTTGCTTCATGGGTGCACTATTTTTCGAATTTTCCTCGTTCTCATTGTTCATTGTTCTTCTTACTATGACAAATATGAGATGTTTCATTCCTCATAGTCAAAGTAACTATTGTTGATCATGGATCATGGAGACTGATTGAGGCAAGTCTGCTGAAGTACATATCACTGTCGCTACTCGATGCAGTCATCAACTTTTATTGATATCGTAGAACATGATCTCTCGGGATTACGGATGGCATATTGAAATCTCGCCTGTCGAGGATAGAAGAAAGTATTGTACATGCTGCATACAGAGGCTTGGCACTCGGCACGCTCTGCATGCAAAAGATAGCTGATGTTACAATAATCAGAAGATATCAGATAGCTCCAAGATTGAACAGAGGATTGATCGTTTATTGCCCTGGCTTTCAGATTAGCAGTCTTGGCTGGTACCCTTAATATCCTGATCTGATGCAGTCCCTTGCTCATCTACGATCTCCGTTAAGTGCATCTTTGTATTGTAGCAGTTTGTAGCCACTATGTATTGTTGAATTCCAATTCAAATATCATGATATCGTAGTATCCCTCTTGCTGTCTTCAAACTTTCTCCTTTTGGAAACCGTGTGGTTGGTTGTTGGTTGTTGGTTGGACAAGCTGTGTTGTATTGTAGCTGGCTGGATGAAAAGGAGGGGGTGGAGTCGTGGCTAATCGTGGCATGCATCCGTTGATGAAACCATGTCGCTTTCTCATCATCTACGCACTGCTGCAGCAGCAGCCACAAAGACACTCTTCTACTCTCACGCGACAATGCCTAACACACGGACGAGGGCTGCGCGCCGGAGTGTTATGGGCTTTGGGACAAAGTTGAAGGATTGGGTGGAACTGATAGTGCAGTAGGAATGTCGTAGTAGGGAATGATAGCCAGGGCTGGGGAGAGAAGTTACTGTGAGTAACAGAAACAAGTGTTGCAACTCTCGGGAGCTGTCTATTGCGCCGAGCATCAATCCTCCTTGACTCCTTGCTACAATACAATACTTCAACCTGGTATTGAAAGGCACGCATCCCAAGACTCCTATCACCTCATCCAAAATACGATGATGACAAAACCAATACAATAGTATCAACAAGCCAAGCTTCCTTTTGTCTATACAGCAGCATCAGTATGCAACAAGCAATCGAAGAAGCAGAAGTGAAAGTTGATCAAGATGAAGATAACCAAAAGAGCAAGGAATCAATACCTGACGAGGATACAAATGATATTGTAGTGACCGAATAAAAGCAATATGATGTTAAACAATCACAGTGAACAAATGAGAAAAGAGAAGGTGTCAAAATCAATTGATTGCAAACAATTGCAAATAAATTCATACAAACAATGAATTCACCTGGATTCATTGCAATGTCGATTGGCTTTGTCAAAGCATGAATACATGACACGCCTGTGTATGGGAGTTTGTTCTTCGGGCAATATGTTCCTCTCTATTGTTGATGATCATTGTGTGCAAGACACATAAGCACGTTCGGAACAAGTACAGCATCTCCGAGCAGCTCTGCTGCAGTGAGACCGCGTTGCCTCCTTGTGTTCCTTCTATTGTTTGATTCATTTTGAGTATGGAGAAGATCTACAGTTGTATGTTAAGTTTAGCATCAGTTGTTACTTAGTTGCTCAATACTACAATGGTATTGATAGACTGTCATCTACTGTACCCTTTTTTGAGTAAAAGTACGAATTGAAAAGTATCCTCCAGCTCAGTAGATTTCATCTCATATTTGCCACACCGCCAAATAATTAAAGCGTATTGAGTTGTACTGACTAAGTCATGAATGAAGCAAGCCCCTCGTCCTACCTCGGTCCTACAGACTTGCCAATAAACAAAATGAAGGGCAAAAAAAGACGTGCAAGAGCATCCATACCACAGCATACCACCATTCAATTCGCATTGGCTCCATCCATCAATAAGCAATTTCTACCATCGGAGTTCATATCCTCGATCCTCACAAAAGACAATCATTTAATGCGGCCACTAGGATCACGGCCGTGCGTCCGCCTTCTGCTCCTTAGACAAACACCCAAACAGCAACCGCACGCAGCAACAACGCTACCCCCATTTGAATGGCATGGATCCTCTCTATTTGCATTGATAGTCAGAATGCATAAATGGACTATCAAAATTGTGTGAACACGGCACCGACAAAGCATTCTGCCCAGCTGATCTAAACTGACTGCATTTCAAAGCTGGATAAAATATAGCATCGTAAGAGACTGGCAGTCAATGCTACTGCATAATCGGACACGGAGAACTCTTCTAATCTTCGTACTGTTACGAAATCAGTTCATCAGCTTTACTATATCAATGAAAAGATAATCATGCAAGATACTGACTCTGCATCTATATGTCTACATCTTATTCTGAAGCTGTCCAGTAAACCATACCAATTTATAAAACAATCCTTCTCCAAGTCAAATGGAACATTGGTGTCATCGTACCACGTCTCATTAGTGAAGTTTTTCATGGCATTTCAGCTCTTCTTTGCAGATGCCAACTCATTCCATTAGCGTGGAATATTAGATAAAGTATTAGGAAAATACAACGTTGAATTCATATTAGGTATGATGCTTTTGAGAGATTATAAAGGTGGCATTGTCAGAGTAGATCGAAGAGATCATTGCAGAATAATCTTTGGTGTTCAACGCAATGCATTGTGCATTGCTAGTGAAAGAGATGGCACACCTTTGCAACAACTTGACCAATCGCAGCTTTCGTTTGTTTATATCAGTCCCTTCGCAGCTTGTGTGGACAGCTTGGTAGTGTTGCAAAAGGTTAGTACTCTCCTGCAATGATTTATGTGGCTGTGCACATTGTTTGACTGTTTTTAGAGAGTTCAACTTAAAACTCTTTTTTGACTGAGAAACCTTGAAGTACGGTTTCTTTTATAATGCAAAACACTGGGAGGTATTTACATACCACATACATTGATTTATCTGTTATATACATTCTAGTTGCTTTCATGTTATTCAAAAGTGGCAGAGTTACTACTCTTATACTGTGCCTTCTTCAGAGTCCATCATATCCTCCGACAAGTCATGAACTTGCATGGCATCCTGCCAAAAGAATGGTTGGCAAAAATGTTGCTGTTGCTGGGCCACCGAAGATTCCGCAATACTTTTTGAACTGGCGTGGTAGTCTTCCATCCACAACTCCCATATCGACTGTATAAAACGCTTTAACTTCCGCTGCAACTCGATATCAGACAGAATGCGGCGATTGGGAAATGACATCAATGCGGGCAGGAGGTGATGTTCGTGAGTAATTAAAAATTCCTCGACGTCTAGGTGGATGATAATGCCCCATGACTTCATATCCCACGCGGGAAGCGCTTCAGTCTTCGCGAGGAAGTTGTATGCATTTACGAAACAGCGAGAGGTATCACCGAACAAGAGGGCTTGAACGTTAACTGAGGAGAGGCTCAGGCTGTGCCCTCCACCTGATCCTACCTTATACCAGACATGGTAGGTTTCGTTTTCCTTCGGCTGAAATTCGATGGCAAGGCTCTGATTTTCGTGCGATGCAATTGCAGAAGTGTACACGAGCCGCCCGCCGCCAAAATTTCGGCTTGATCTATGATATAATTGATTCTTCTCCTCTGCTACAACAAACACTTGGCCCTTGCGGTCTCCCCATCCTTGATCTTGCCATATCATGGAAACACGCATCGAGTGACATGACACTTGATCCGGGACTGGAATTAGGAAACCATAGTGGGCGTCGCCATCGGGGTCGCGTCTGGAGAACTCAGTGATTATGGAATGAGGGGCAGTGGCGGTCAGTGAGAGCCTTGAATGAAATTTCTTGCACGTATTGTTCAATTTGATGGCATCCGAAGAAGGGAGATACCCTGCGACGATTGGAAGGATTTCGTTGGGCAAGTTATTCATAGTCATAGCGATTATTTGTATTCTGATAAGAAGAAATGTACTCCAGTCTGATTAAAACGAAGGCTGTTGGGTATTATGTATCAAGCTAAAATTTTGAAAGATGATTGTCAATTGTAGATTGATGGGGTGTCATCATCAAAATTAGATGATACAATAATATTATGTGTATCGTGCATCATGCAAACTTGTGCAAAGAAATACCGCTTATTGGCATTACATTATTACCGTTACATTCTGTTACATTGCAGTTGCCCGGAGCAGCAATCGACATCATCGTGCGTGTATGAATCATGCAAACTCGAGCACACAAAAAACAGATATCGTATTGTAGTCGTGGGACTTACTGCAACATGATATTATTTCGTGCAAGAGCGACACGCAAAAGCGGAAGGCGCTGGGAGCGGTACGGTGGCTGGCTGGAGGCTTGGTCGAGACGAGCGAGAGGTAGGCAGCCAGTATGTCAGGCAGGATCTCAAACAAAAAGTGAGAAAGAAATTATGAGAAACGAGAGAAGACATGAGAGATGAGATTCAGAAAGTATGTGCCAGTATTTCACTAAGCCCCTGCTAGACACGCACGCACGATGGCTTCAATCAAGGCGTAGCTAGGTAGGGAAAGACTTTGCAAGATAGGAGTACAAATTAGCTAGATAATATCTGTAACTACCATAGCTATCATGCGTAGTAGTAGCTATATCTATTTCTACGACATGACAGCTCTGTCTTTAGTTTTCTAATTTATAAGAGAAAATGTCGCAAAACGAGTACTAGTTTATGGTGAGTGCTGACGCACCCCATATTTAACACTTTTAGTGACGTCGCGTCGTCACATATAATTTTGCATGTTATTTCCCCACATCTAAATAGCCAGATAATGAAAAGTTTATCGTTGAATAGAGAACTCTCTTATCTCAATTTTGATACCCCATATGCCTAGTTAATTATGGCGCGTCATTGGTGATTTTCGCGCCCAAACACAGCAATGCGTTGGGCCCTTCACTCCCCCACCACCATCGACCTAGCGTTACATGATCATATTTTCTTCTTCACCGCTTTTCTTTGCGCCACAGCAGGAAAATAGTCTCTCAACATGTCTATCAATGGGCCTGCATCGTCGGCAAGGGACCCACGCGTCGCAGCAGCCTGTATCATTCGAGCAAAGGCACCCTTGCTCACCGTGGAACAGGTCATGCTTGCAGCGGGATTTTGCAAAGATGATGCGACTAACAGGACCAAGCAAATGTGGATCCGAAGACGCACACCCACCACAAAGTCGACGCGTAGCAACCCAGCTGCAACTGAGAGGGCACAAGAGTCACCAACTCCAAGCAACACAACACCACCACCTGCTCCTTCAACACCAAAGAGAATTGCTCATCCTGCTCCGAAACCGAAGAAAAAACGTAAGAGCTCTACCAACGCCCAAGATGAGCGGGTTCAGAAGAAGGCTGATAAGGAGTATCAGAAGATGGCACACAAGGCTGCCACAGCTCTCTATGCCAGGGAGCGTACAAAGAAGGAACAGACCGGTGAGGGTATGTCTGCTCAGGAGGTTAGGAATACGATACTGAAGGACTACGATTGGTGTCCGAGCGTTCGCACGATTCAGCGCTACAAAGAGATGAACTTGGCCGGCTGCTCTCCAATGAAAATGGGCCCAGAAGGCAAGGTGCCGAAGTTTATCTTCGACACTCTGTGCTCAGCATTCTCGTCGATGATTAACATCAATCAAATCAATGGCCGTGATGTCGATAATGTACGAAAGGAGTTGGCTGTTCGGGTGAGCAATTGCATGGGAATTGAGACAGTTGAATGTTCGCTTCCTCTCCTCAGGCGTTTGATGGCAGCAACTGCAATCGATCTTCTGGCAAGCAAATCCGAGACCGCCGAAGATCGGCGGATAAAATGGACAACATACGACAATCTCAAGACCTGGTTTGGGAATTGGTCTGCCGATTTGGTTGAACTCGGGTTTGCGGAAGTGAAAGCTGATGGTGATGTTGTTATTCCCGAAGCTCAGCTGAACAGGATCATTAACATGGATGAGACTTGCCTATCTTTAGATGGCAGCAACGGCAACAGAGGTGGCCGCCCAGAGGTCACATTTTACAATCCAAACCTTCCGAGGACCGGCAGGGCCACAAGCAAGAGCGGAAAAACGACAACGATGATCACGGGAAGTACCGCGGCTGGAGAAGCATTGCCACCTAACTTTCAATTCTAGCATTGCCGCCTCACTTTCAATTCCAGACGGCGGCACAGTCTGATGATACAATGCGCCTCAGAAATGAAATGATTGAGTGGATGCCGAGTGTGTCCGGCAAGTTTGGTCATAAGGAGGAGGTTGCTTTCCCATGCACTTTTGGAATGAATACAAAGGGCGGGATGGACAACGAAGAGTTCGAGGAATACACGATGACTGCTATCGTGCCCTTGTATCCTGATGCAAGAGATGTTGATGGACTCCGAGTCATGATGAAGGCAGACTCTGGTCCGGGACGGGACAATTGTAGATTGCTATCAAAGATGCGTCACTTGGGGTTTATTTTATATCCGGGTGTTCCGAATACTACAGCCGTCACACAGGAGACGGATCGAAACTACGGACCTTTCAAGACGCAGTTCCGTCTGAACTTGGATGCTGTGGTGCAAGCTCGCATCCGCGATGGCAAGTCTACCTCCCTCCAGCCTTGGCTTGTGGGCCTGTGTGTTTTCGGTGGCAGGGATCCATTGACGAAGCTGGTAATCGAGATGAAGGACAGTGCTTTTGAGGTTGGATTTTCGGAGGATGCTTGCATTGGTGCGTGGGAGAAGATTGGCGCTGCTCCTTTGACACGCAAGTGTTTGTCAGACAGCAAGGTGCGCCGTGAACTCGGAGATGCTGATGACGATATGAATGCGCTGATGATTGGGTTGCAGGAAGCAAACGATGTGGCAACTGCATTGCTCATTCGCCGTGGGTTCGATGGCACTCAATTGGCCGTGACCGTCAATCAAGTCAGGAAGAAGAAGAACGTGACTGTTCCGCACTCAAAGGAACGCTATCTCCTTCTTGCGAAGGCAAAGTCACACGGGGAGAAGTTTACTGCAACTGGGGGCAGTCACTTGACATCCGACGATTTCTTCAAGTCTTTGGAGGTGCCTGTACGCGAGAAGGAGATTGCAGAGAAGGAGAAAGATAAGGAACACAGACTGCTCATGGCTCGCCTCGAACAGGAATCTCGTTCGATCTTGTGCCTTGCCAAGGCCCCCGGCAATACTCCCGCAGAACGAGGCGCACACATACTCACCTCAGTAGAACTTGAGGTACTCCTCAAGCGTTATTGCATCCCCGCAAAGGATGTGACGAACAAGGCACTGAGGTTGGCCAAATGGAAGGCCATCCTCCAGAGCATGGAGGAGCCGCCTGCCTATTCTCGGTGGTCCGAAGATGACGAAGCTGAGCTTGACGAGCTGCGGAAGATGGAGATCTCCATTGGAGACACGGCTTTGGGGAGGCACCGTGCCACCATGAAGCAGCAGCTCTTCGCCTCAGTGCCAACATTGAGCCCCGATGAGCGGCAATCTCTGAAGGCAGAGATCGAAACCTATGCGGAGGAGGACGGCCCAGAAATGGCAATTACGTTCGAGGAGCAGGGCGGGAGCGTTGGAGGGGATGAGGAGGACACAAATGAAGCAATGGAGGACGCAAATGAAGCAATCAATAGGGAGGGGGTTTAGATTGATAATTTAATGCATTTATTCATCATTAATGCCATTATTCTCACCTTTATGCTCTCTCGAGAACATTTATTATGCGTTGACGATGTGTCAATAAATGTAACGCATGCACCGTCGTACGGGGAATGGGCAGTTACGTCCAAAATACACCGACCGACCTCCGGCCAATGCATGGCCCTCTTGCTCATGCGATTGAGAAGGGATCCCGACCATGGGGACCTCCCCATCCGCCCGTCTTCATGGTCGTAATCGATGACGGCCATCACCGGGATGTGGAATGCGAATTCAATGGAATTGGCTTGGTGTGTGTTGACGCGTGCCGGCGACCAATACAATCGCCACAAGCGATTGTTACCTACCCTACGATAGGTCAGATACTACATAAGTGATCGCTAAATGAGATTTTCTCATGTAACGCGCCAGCACTCTCGCTAATCTCGTAAGGTCTTCCCGAATATTAACGAAAATTATATTTTGAGCGACGGGGATAATGTTTTGAGTATTGTATTAAGGTCCCACGTTATATTTGGCCAAATCTAATAATACGGATGAATTATCATTAACTTCGACTGTATTGGGATAGCCTAAATATTGACACACTTCTATTCCGTTCACACTGTTCGCGCTTCATCTTCATTCGCCTCTTCTTATTGAGGAATCGATATATCAGTAACGTTCATTCAGCATCAGCTTCATTGCGATCCGAACCCAAACCAAACAACAGCAACAACAACAGCGCCAAAGAAACTCGCATTGCAATCAACAACGTAACAACCATGAACAGATCAAGCCAAATAATGCATTCGCCCCACCGGGCTACGGAATCAATCCGTTTCTACACCGTCCTCTCCTTCATGATAATGATATTATTAGTCGGCACAACAACAACAACATCCGCAGTCCTCTACGACGACGGCCAATCCCACTCCATCGCCACCTCCCTAAACGAAGCAGTCACATTACGCTCCTCCTCCACCCTATCCTTGCCATCCGCCGGAGATGACTACACCATACGTGCTCCCGCCGGCAGCGATGGCGCCATTCGATTGTACATGTCTTCCAGATTAAATGCCACGGGTGGAGAAGTAATTGGTGCGGATGCTAGCGACGAGCATCCGCAGGCGGGTGCCGGTGTTATTGTAGGTAGTGCTAGTAAGGCAGAGTTTTATGACGGGGTTACGGTGCGGGGAGGGAATCATTTGGGTGCTGATGAGTACTCCTACTATTTGACTGCTGACTCAACACCAAATCAAAGTAATGATGGGATAACAGCAACACAAACAACTAATTTTGGTAGTAGCAATGCAAATGAAGGAGGAGGTGGTCAAGGAGGAGACGCAATACTAGCCCAATACTACAACTCAAACGTAACAATCCACGGAGGCACCTTCATCGCAGGCAAAGGAAGCATTCGCGACGGGCACTCCCTCCATTCGACCTACGAGGCCACAATCACCGTAGCGGGAGGCTCCTTCTACGGATCATGGAAGGCATGCGAAAAGGGAGTCATAGTCGTAAATGGATGCGTTTCGAGGATCGGGACCCGATTGGTGGGGCGGTTGGAGAATGGACATTCGCTGGACGTGCAGGTGTTTGAAGAAAATGGGGGGAGCTTTGTTGTGAATAATAGCGAGGATGAGAGTTGCGATCATTATAATAGGAGGAAGCATTTGCCTTCTTCGGCGAGGGGTGTGGGTAGTAGTAGTGTGTGTTCTGCATTGATTGGTATGGTGCTACTGCTGGGCTTTAGATTGGTCTTGGATTAATACTTATGCAGGTGCGAAAATGCGATGAAGAATGAAGACTGAAAATTTTCAGGGTGGACAATGATGTAGATCCTTCTCCCTGTCTGTATTATTACATTGGTTTGGCTCAGTAGATGCATATATATATATATATATCACTCTCTTCCATAATGTGTAACATTGAAAATCTTTGTAACGTCTGAGGTATTCCCAAGTGGTAAGCATTTGAACACATCTGATTGGTTTAACACTTTTGCCCTGTTGCAAAATCATGCTTATATAGTATGCAGGAAACATTGAAATAAAATTAATAATGCAGCCGCTCGTCCAGGATATCATAACTTGCAATTTCAACGCAAACACTGGTGAATTTTGGCTGATTGGCAGCGTACAATTTAACTTATGGGTCATCAACAAGTTTGCTGTTTCTATACTATAAACCTCTCCCCAAGTATCTAGAATAGCAACCACAGTAGATTGTATTTAATGGGTTTACTTCAGCCTTCACTTGAACTGCTTTTTCATACGGAGTAGTTGCTCATGCTCATGCTGCCACCATTCTTGCTGTTGCCATTGAGCATGATCATGCTGCCGCCATTGTTGTCACTGCTGACGCTGTTGCTGCTGATAATGCTGCTATCACTGTTGCTACTGTCGCCACCACTGTCATTGTCACCGCCAC
>JALLAS010000332.1:0-14384 GCA_036939415.1 Detonula confervacea | reverse complement strand
TACTGTTGGAATTGGAGGAATTGAGCGCCAGCCATCCGGAAAATTTGGATAGCACGGTATAAATAATCATCTGAGCAGTAAAAATAATTTTCTGATGGTACGATGGTCTTGCAGAGCAGGTAGTATCTGGATTTAGTAAGACCTGGATCACAGATATGATATCATGGCACATCTTGAGCATTGATCATGTATTTTCAGCTGTTACAAAAAGAGTACAACACAAATATTTGAAAAGATCTTCATCACTATTGTAAATATGAAAAAGGGGAGGTCAAGCTGAAGTTGATCATGCTTGAGATACAAAGTCACTCACATGAGAGCATTTTGGTCTTTGACTATCTTTGCTCAAGGTTGTGGGGTTCAGATGCAGTTTTTCGTGTTTTCGTTCTTGATTGAATTCATGTGGCAACGATCAATAGCGCGTAAAGCAATTTTCATTTCAATTGAGATCAAATAACGAAGATCTTGCCATGGTACAGCACTCTGAAATTCTACTTCCATTACGCAATGATGAACAAACGAAAACATTTGATATCCCACATGGTCGTGGCCTTGCATTATCTCGGCGATGCCGCTGCAATGGACAAAATCCTCGCGGCTCAGTTTGACGGGACAAACTTTGTAGGCAGATATCAGTCTGAAGGAAACCTCTTTGAAGTTGCGGCCAAGGGCACACCCGTCGCCGTGACGAGTTTTGATATCAATATTGGGACTGGGACGGATACAATAAGTATTAGGTCCAAGCCTGGCATTCCAGGAACAGTTGAAGGCTTGGCGGAGGGCCGTTCTTCAATGAGCATTGAAGACTTGGATGGTAGTTCCTGGCCTCTCGTTGGCACTTTTCCCGGAGTTATTGGACGAGGAAAAAACAATGTCACGTCTCTGCCTGAGTTCGACATCCCGGTTGTAATTTCTTCTAACTCCAAGCAAGCATTTTACATAACCACAACATATGGGTATCAGCCTCTGAATATGTGGTACAATGTTGGATTGAGCATCGGAGATGTCTATGCTTCCAATGAAGACATCGACGTTTTAGAGGGATATGCTGTAGCAGCTGTAGATTTCAGCAGCCCAATGCTTGTTTGGTCTGGGCCACGGAGATGGAACGGAAAAGTTCATTACCACCTCCAGGAGCCAAACCAAATGGTAGGTTTTCATTTTTATTCCTGGGCACGTTTAGATATACAATTCACTCATAGAACACATCACATTCCTCAGCCAAGCTTGGTGCCAAGCTATGTGCCAACTCAACCAGCAAGCCCAACTGAGGCGAATCCATCCAAGTCTCCAGCTCAAGTTCCAATTCAAGCTCCAACCCAAAGTCCTCAGCGTACCACACTGAAACCGACCAATACGCCAACTTCAAACCCGGCAACGCCAAGTCCAACAACATCTAGTCCAACAAGAGCGATGCCAATAACAGGGGTGCCGACAACGTCTAGCCCCATAACAGCGATGCCGAAAACAGAAAATCCGACTTCCCCAACAACGTCTGGCCCGATAACAGTGATTCCGGCAACAGAAATGCCAGCAACAATGGCTCCAACAACACCTTCCCCTCGAACAACACAGAATCCTGCCACTTCTTATCCAACAAAAAGTCCCCAAGATGCATTGAGCCCTACAAATCCACCGTCTCAAGCTCCGGAGCAAAACCCAACGGGGAGTCCTCAGTCCATGACTTCAGCGAGTCCAACGGATGTTTCGGCACCTCCATCAATCACTCATGATGGCAATAGATTTTATGGCTATCCAAGCTCTCCTCCCACGAAGTCTCCTGTGGCTGTTGGTCTCTTAAGTCCGTCAGAGCGTCCTACAGAAGAACCGTCAGCACCACCACCCAGTTCAAGCCCGTCCGAATATCAAACTTCAGGCCCTTCAAAAGATCATACGTCAAGCCCAAGTTCGGCTCCATCTTTGACTCCGATAGCAGATTCAAACGAAACCTCGTCGCAAAGCCCGACAAAGGATTTTGATCTCTTCTTGCCAATGAATCCAAGCCAGNGATTTTGATCTCTTCTTGCCAATGAATCCAAGCCAGTCCTCATCGTCGGCAGCTGCCATGCAGTTCTGCATCTATTTTGGCTTGTGCATTGCTTTTGCAGCAAATTTGAACGGCTGAGAAGCCCCGTTGCAATTCACATAGTATGTGGAGAGTCACAAATCTGTGCAAAAAGGAGAACACAGCTCTTTTCCATCACTGTGGCAGATTATTGTTGAGATCATACAGCATGTGGAGCGAGGTAGATTCTTTGATAGGGAGTGTGCAGCAAAATTTAAAGAACATGTTCATGTGAATGTATCTTGATGCATGTTTTCATTTTCACTTTTCTGTGCTTCAAAGAAATGATGAAAATAATACGGCACTTGATAATCCTTCTGGGTGTGGAGGCACATTTCATTGGTGTTTCGGCAACAGAGAAGTCTATTGGCGCCCAGTTCGATGGAACGAATTTTCAAGCCAAGTACCGCACCGAGGGAAATATCTTCGAAATTCGAAATCGTAGCAGCAAACCAGTCTCAGTAATCAGATTTGATGTTAACATTGATGCTGGAACTGACACAATAGTAGTCCAGTCACGGCCAGGAATTTCAGGCACAGTGGTAGACTTGGGTGACGTTGGATGGACTCTCATCAAGTCCTTCCCAGAAGTTACCGGAGAAGGTAAAAACAATGTAACATCACTGCCTCCATTCGATGCGCCAGTCATGATTGCTGCTGGGTCCAAGCAAGCATTCTACATAACCACGACAATAGGGTATCAACCTGTTGGTATTCACTACAACGTGGGAAGTAGCCTCGGAAGTGTTTATGCTGAGAATGATGATTTGGAGATTTTAGAGGGGTATGCTGTCGGAAATTTCAACGGAAACGTCAACTGGAATGGGCCACGACAATGGAACGGAATCGTTCATTACTCCGTCCAAGGGGATGACCCAATATCATCTTCAACAGTCCCCACGGCCTCACCAATCGAACCTTCTAATGAGCCTAGTAGCATCCCGACAACCTCACCAAGCCAAATTGTATGTAGATTCTACCGATCATTGTTTCTTTGATGTCATGTCCCTCACACACACATTGTTTCTCCACAATATGGTTCAGCCAATTTTTGCGCCAACCGGTGCTCTTTTCGATCCAAATAAATCACCATCTACAACAGTATGTCAATATGTCAGTTAAATGTGATGTGCTTGACAAACTTGCATTCTTCCAATGCTTCAACTCAACACTTTAGTGCGCTCATTCATTTCAATGATTGAAACCCAGCCTTCATCATACCCATCATTACTACCAACGATGGAGTTTCTATCATCCTCTCCTTCTGTTGGGAAAAGTGATAGTCCTTCAAAAAATCCGTCAGCGCTCCCGACCAAAGCAGAGTCATCAATGCCAACTGATGCACCTAGCTCAGCGCCTTCGATGGTGGTTCCCATGGTTCAGTCACAAATTCCTTCATTGCCTCCGTCTAGATCCTTGAATCCTTCTACTTCATCATATCCAACAACAACTACACCTCCTAATCCCAAGAAGCCCACAAGGGCTCCATTTTCAGCTGCTCAAAGGATGCCAGTGTCAGTTCTTACATTCACATCTTTGGGATTCGCAATGATAATAGGTTATGTGTTTGTTGTAATATAATGGGAAAGCTAGAAAAGTACCACATTCTTAAGATTCATGCACTGTCTTTATCCTGCCTTTTTTCGCCCTGCTTAAATGATATCATAATTGCAAAACATTAGATTGGAATCCTGGACACACAGGCATCGAAGGTTTCAAGCACATACCAAAGTGATGACAGATTTCTTGTCCGTAAAAATCATCATCTCAGCAATGTCGCCACCTCCTTCGCCAAACTCAGGGTAGCTGCCAATGCCCCTCGCTCCGCCGGACTAAATTCAAAATCCTTCATCGTCTTTTTCTCATCCCTGTAGGAAGCCACATAAGCATCACAGAACGGCCCAGCACCTGTTGCAACCACTGCCTCGCGACACACCCCACCATGCTCAATTAGGGAGACAATCAACGCCAACGTCCGGTGCATAAGCTCCAATTGCCCACATTCCAACATGGTCCGTATCATATCCCCAAATTTCTCATTCCCAACCAAGGAACGCGCAAATTCCGGATCATACGGCGCCGCCATAGCCAAACACCCCATGGCCGCCCTCGCACAACCAAAATGCGGCTCCTCGTAATCCACCGCAAACGCCATCCACACCCTCAAATTTTCCTCCTTCCCCAAATATTCCATCATCTCCGGGTGCGGTATCATGTTGCACACCGCCTCCGTCGCCGCCTGCCGCACCATCTCGTGATCCGAAAACATGGCATAGCTCAGCGTCGGCAGACCCTTCTGCTTGATGACGCGTTCCTTCGTTTCGTTGTCGTGGCCGGCGAGGTTGGTGAGGGACATGAGCGCCTCGAAGTGGTGCAGGTCCAGGGCGTCGTTGTCCTTGACCAGTTTGAGGAGGGGTAGGACGGAGCCGGATCGTTGGGACACGGTGAGGATGGCGGGGTTGGTGGTGACGAGGAGCTTGGCGATGCAGCTTTGGGCGAGTCGTAGTATCTTCTTTTCTGATTCGTTTGGTTTATCCTGTGGTTTGTTATGGAGTCGATAATGGAGTTGATGCGAAAATAGAAGTCAGGAAACATGTGTGCAAGTTAGTACAAAGACACCTTTCACACACAAGACACGAACACATCTTCTTACCCCCTTATCCAACTGAAGACACGTAGTCAAACACCCCTGCTGGATCATACTACCCCTAACGCTAGCCTCGCTCGCCATCCTCCCCATCCCCTCCAAAAGCTTCTCCTGCGTAGCATCGCTGCCGCCGCCTTTGCCGCCGCTCGATCCTCCCTCCAGCAACTTGACCATGGCCCTCGGAACATTCGCCCCCGCCAACTTCCTAATCCTCTCCCCGACGCTCGCCGCATCGCCCCCCTCCTTCTCGTCCTTCCTCGCCTCCGCATCCTTCTCCTCCTCCGTCTTCCCCAGCGACTGCAGCTGATCGTACTGCTCCTTCGTGATCTCCTTCCCCACGAACGCTTCTCGGCGGAGGGTTTCGATCGAGACGGCAAGGAGGTCGAAGATTCCGGCGAGGCCGTAGGCCATTTGGTTATTGTCGCCGCCGGAGTTGCGAGAGCGGGAGCAGGCTATTTCGACGAGGCGGTGGAGGGTCGTTTTTCGGCCGGGCGGGGAGCCGGGGGGTATGTACCCGGCGACGATCCGTTCCTTGACGAATGTTTTGGAGGCCAGGTAGGCAAGGACTTCGATGCCTCGGTCCATGGAGGTGGACTCTCCGACAGGCTTTGATTGGGGCACCTTCTTCGTCAAAGACGTAGCTCCTTCCTTTCTACTGTCGTCATCATCATCATCATCACCATCCTCGAACAATAGCTCGACCGCCACGTCCAACAACCCCATAACCTCCCCCTCGTCCGCGCTTAACGCCTTGCTCGCCAGACCGATCTTCGCCGCGCAGCTCGCCGCCCCGCTCCTCACGTTCGCATCCGGATGCATCAACAGTTCCTCCAACGTCCCCTCCTCCACCAACGAAATCAACAACGGCCGCGACCCTTCGACGGAGGAGGCGGCGGAGACCAGTTCGGAGGCGATGGACATGGCGACGGGATGGTCGGAGGAGATGAGGAGCTCGAGGTTTCGTATGCCGAGGGAGTCGGACCAGCCGTGCTTGAGGGCCCAGGTTCCGACGGGGGGCTTGCCGAGGAGGAGGGAGGCGGTGAGTTGGCCTCGCTTCATCGCCGCGAAGAGCTTTGCGGCATCGTCGTCGTCTTCTTCCGTTCCCTCCTCCTTCCCTTCGTCCAGCTCCTCGATGGTGAGCGACGACAATAATCCGCCGCCGCCATTGCCGCCGTCTTCCTCTTCCTCCTCCCTTCCGACCCGCCAATCGCTGCACCCCAAAGCCCTCGCCACCAACATCTTCACCTCGTCGTCCCCCCCGTTCGCGCTCTCGCCGTGATCGTTGTATGCGCTCATCATCCGCCCCACCGCCAGGCCCACCTCCCTCCGCAATCGATGATCCCTCGTTTCGGCGGCGCAGGTCAGCATGGAGTCCAATCCGCCGGTCTCCTCCGAACAGAGGGCGGCCACGTGCGATATCGCCCTTTTGGTATTAAGATGTTTGTATTGGGATTCGCGCTTGCGGTGGGCGGCCACCTGCCGGGGCTTCATGCGGCGCACGTCTTCCGCGGTGATTTTGTGCTGCGACGCGCGACGCTTTTGATTATCGTTGGTGCCGTCGGAGTTGGAGGAGGAGGCGGTATCGGAGGGGGCGTAGCACGCGTCGGAGGCGGCGTCGAGCGCGTCCAGGTCGGAGGCGGTCCAGGCGGAGAGGAGGTCGAGGGCCGCGCGGGGCGCTTTGCCGTCCGTTTTATCCGCGCCGTCGCCCCCATCGTCATAATTGTCGCTGTCGGTAGCATTATTATTCGTGCCCCATAAGAACGCCGCCTTGGCCACCCTGCAAACGACGCTGCCGTCCACCTCCCCCATGCTATTGTTATTACGATGCGGCCGCTCCTCCTTCGCCGCGGCGGCGGTCCCGTCCTCCCGAATTTCCGGAGCGAAGAATCGCATCGCCTCGCGACGATCCCAGTGCACGACGAGGCGGAGGAGGAGCGCCGTGGCCGCCACGGCCACGTCGGCCGATCCCCGTTGATTGTTGTTGTTGTTGGATGATTGAGCATTGTTATTGTTATTGCTGTTGTTGTTGCCAATGTTGGTGATGATGGCGTTGTTGGAGAGGGCGGCTTCTTCCTCTACCATCTGCGCCAACACCCGGGGAGGCAAGCTCTCCCTGCTCGCGTATCGAAGCACGAAGGGATCGTGGGAGCAGCATGCCGATAACACGTGCAGGGCGGCGACACGGCACTTTTCCCGGTCGGTCGCCGCCGTTGCTGCGGATGGCACGACGCCGCGACGAGCGATCCGCAACAACGGCGAAAGTCCGCCGCGACGACCGATCTCGTCGGAGGAGGAGGAGACGTCCTCGACGAGACAGCCCTGGAGCACGTGCAGGCATTGCAGCGCGTCCATGCTTCCTTCCGCCGTTTGCTTCTTCTTCTTCCGCTGCTGCTGCTTGCCATTATTCTCGTCGCCGCCATCGCCACCGGTAGCAGCAGCAGACGCAACGGTCGACGACGACGTCAAGCAATCCAAAGCCCTCGATACCCGCGTCCGTCCCATCCCCCCGCCCAACAGGCCGTGCATCCGCCGCGCGTCTCGCAATAGTGCCGCGGCCGGCTCGTTCTTCGCATCGAAGGAGAGGAGTCGGAGCAAATCCTTGGCGGCGGCGTTCAAATCGGTTTCCTTGGCGTCGTCGTCGTCGTCGAGCGTGGTGCGGGCGGCGGCGAGGAGGGAGGCGCGGGCGCGTCGGTAGAGGATTTTGCCTCGTAGCGAGTTATTGCCGTTATCGTTATTGCTGCTGCTGTTGCTATTGCTGTTATTGCTGGTGGTGTTGTCCAAATGGTCCAATGCTTTCGTGCAGTCGTCAACGCAGCATTGGAGCGATTGCGACGCGCTACCGCTACCGCTGCTGCCAACATCATCGCGACCGTCATTGGCGGCACCATCGTCGGCATTGCGGTTCATCGCCTTTGCCGTGGATTGATGTTGTTGTCGTTGATGTCGTCGTTGTTCGGCCGCCTTCAAGTGACACATGGCGCGATTGGACAGCAATGTCGCCGCTGCCACGGAGGTAGTAGTATTGTGAGTAGCATCGTCGTCGTGGGTTTCTCCTTTCGCGAGATTATCATCGATGCAGTTCAATGCCGATGTGTAGCATTCGATGGCATTCGGAACGTCGCCCTGGCGCGCATTTATTATTTGTTGGGATTATGGAACGATGAATGATATTTCATAATATATTATTAGGAAGAAAACCGTTGCAGAGGAAAAAAATGAAGTTGCGGGTAAGTATATAAGTGTCTCGAATGAAAAATGGAGAGAAGCCGGAAGAATAGGAGCAGCAGCACCGCCATCATCCATCTCTCCACTGGAATATTCCTCTCTCACTCTCTCGAGCGGAATATCTCCACTGCCGATTATTCGCCCGTGCATACGATTCACATACCTTGCGAAACGCATCGTTACCCTTGCCCTTGAGCTCTTCCGCTCGGGCGATGATGCTGCCGCCGCCGCCGCCGCCATTGCTGATGCTATTGGTTGCCATTGTCGTTGTCGTTGTCGTTGTTAGTTGTCGTGGTTGTTAGTTGGTGATTGTTGGCCGGCGGTGATCTCGTGAAAAATAACGATGGGAATGTGTATGTCGTCGGTCATTGCCGTCGTTGTTGTTCGTTGTGATCGTTGGCAGAACACCCTCTCATCTCCCCGCCCCCTTATTTGCCCCCTTTGGCATGATTGATCCCTGGATCAAAGAAAGGGGGCCGGCCGGCAATGCTTTGTCGGAAAATAATGGAAAATCCTGGAAAATAGACGACGATAAATCACACGAAAGTCACATCACGTTGATATTTCTATCACGTCGAAAAAATAACTACTTATCACTGAAACTTGGTATGGGTGATAGATTGAGTCGTGATCACGAGTCTATCACGCTTCGCTTCCCGACGACCACAACCACAAATTTCATTCTGATTCTGGCTCCCTCGTAGGTACGATACGTAGCTTGCTCTATCTCGTAGATATCGTATCTCGTAGGAGTACGTAGCACCGACTCTCATACGAAGCTGCTCGCTCGCTGGTCGCTGGCCTCATTCGCCTCTCCATCCTGCTCGTTCATCTCCTCTTGATTGGCACCGCCTCTTCTAATTTTAGGTCGATCGATCAGCAAGAAGGTGGAAGCTCTCCTACCTCGTTTCGTCAATCTTCTTCTTTTATCCACTTCATCGGAAGATCGATCTTGCCATAATAATAATATCTGGGACTATTCATAAAAATAATATTACGATGGCTTCTGGAAGCATGGCTGCTGCCATCATGTCCAAACATGTCGTCGCGTGCATGGCGAAGTCCAATGCAACGACTACCATGCGTTGCGTCTCCGCCCTACCGACGAACAACTTCTTGCCGTCATCATCAATTATTAGGTCGAGCGAGAACAACAACAACAAGGAGGGCGGCAACACCCTTCAAAAAATGGTCACCCGACCGAGTCGCAACATGATTGTTTGCCAAACCAATGCGCACTACAGCAACATCAGCAGCAGCAGTAGTAGTACCGCTTTCTCCAACTCTTATTATTCGTCCAAACGATATCTATCGTCATCGCCGCCATCGACATGGGGGGAAGAGTACGAAGGAATCCTTGCAAAAAGGAACAAAAGCATTAAAATGCATCCCGACGGTTTTGGCAGGCGTATATTGCCGGGGAATTACGTCATGAAGAAGAATAAAAAGACCGGCATCGGGAAGAGGGTCTTTTTGGAGCACGCTCTGGGATACTTCTGGGCCATCAAGGTGAGCGAGCGAGCGAGCGATGATGGATGATTGATGATTAATTCCATCAGTTTTACTTACATCGCTCCCGAAAATAATTCGCATCATCATCTATTCCATTGAATGGTTTCTCATTAATGATTTTTCTTCCGGCTTGCTCTAATAATGATTTTAGGAGCTAGAGCTAACGGACAAAAAGCCCATACTCTCCAATGAAACCCTGATATCTGCGGCGGAGGCGGAGACATTCCCCGCTTTGAAAGAATTGGTCAATCTGAATGATGAAGCGGTGGACATTCCGGAGTTCTTTACCAGAAACAATCGTGAGTTGGAAAAGGGTTGAACAAAAATATATATTATCTCTATCCATATACTATTGGTTTGCGCAACATTAACATTCATCACCATTTTCAACGCACATTCCCACGCAATAACAAACATGAGCAGGATCAAAAGATGCCAGTGCTCAGTGTACACTCGTAGCCATATCGTGCAAAGATTTCGGAGCCAAGCTCCTGCCTTCCTGGACAGAACCTTTCGAAAAGGCACTCCACACTGGAAAAGATGCCGACAGGTACGAAGTTGTACGAATCACAATCAACGAAGGCAGAATAGCAAAACTCCTCAGCCCATTCATCGCATCGGGAGCGAAAAAGACCGTATCGGAGAAAGACTATGCAAACACCCTGCTTTATTACGGAGATGCGGAAGATGCGAGGGACATTCTGCGAATGCACAATATATACACTTCGTACGTGTTCTTGGTGGATGGGATTGGCAGAGTTCGGTGGGCGGGCAGCGGGGAGGGGTCGGAGGAGGAGGTGGGATCCATGATCGAGTTTGCGAAATTGTTGACGGAGCCTTCGAAGAGGGTTGCGACGAAGCAGAAGCAATCGATGCCTCGTGTGGGTAAGAAGGTCAATTCGATGTAATTGGTCTAGAGTGATATTTTTGATGCGAACATGAAATGGCGAATCTCAGGCAAATCAATTGCAGAGTAAATGGCACAATGCATTTGGTGCTTGGGCCACTTGAACTTGGGGTTAAAGATGATTCGAGGACTATTTAATTCCTTGATACACTGAACAATAAGTATGTAAGGCGCCTTAAGTAAGAATTAAACCATTGATATCGTAATGGCTATGATATTGAGTGAATTTGATGAGAGAATCATCGCGTCAGTAGTTATGTATAAAAATATGTACGCACTATTGCCGAGCGCTGGTACCTAAGAGCTGGATGCTGAAAATACAATAAACAAAAGGTCCCAGGTTAGGTCAGGGTGGAATTTGACCTCATGGCAGCAATTGGGGTGGGCTTCCAATGCTGATAAACACTGCGTCTGAGTTCTACATTCTTTGCCGATCTCAGTAAATAAGTGTCCATGACCCCCTTCCCTTTTACCATCAATTGACCTCTAGATTCAAAGGTAAATTCACTCCCTGCATGATCAACGACCTCCTTTGTGACTTGTATTTGGCCAGGCAGACCGTGCTGCTCCATTCTGGCTGCCACGTTGACCGCATCCCCCCACATATCAAATGAAAACCTCTTTGTTCCAACAACTCCAGCAACGATGTCTCCAGTGGCTATCCCGCAGCGCATTTCGATATGACCATATTGCGGCCCACTTGCATTGAATGCACGGACGGCTTTCATCAGATCAAGAGCAAATCGACACACTCTGGCGCAACCATCTTGCTCTAAATCACTAGATGGGATGGAAGTTACCATGTAACAATCACCAATTGTCTTGACTTTATTTAGTTCATATATATCAACCAAGTAATCAAATCGGCTAAAGAGGTCATTAAGCATAGTGACAACTTTAGCAGGAAAGTAAAAGTGCTGAGCAGGTTAGCATCACTGCATGAGCACGGAGAACATAAACAGCCGGTAAATGCAACATAGAACGCACCATCATGTGGAGACATCACAGTAGCTCTATCTGTGAATCCTACAATGTCAGCAAACAACTGTGCCGTAACAGGGTCGGATATTAAGGTAGAGAAACACAACATCGTAAAGCAAAAGTTCTCAAGGACTCACAATTGTGGTGTTTGTATAATGATCTGCAATGTGACTAGGATTCTGTTTGAGACGATAAGCGATGTGTTCAGGGAGGATGTTGTGCAATAAAGAATCCGAAGCTCGACGCTCTGACTCTGCAACAAGCAAGCTCTTCTGAACAGTAACATCTTTGATGAATCCAACAAATTGCCTTTCTCCATTGGTTCTCAGTTCTGACAGTCCTAAGATACAGGGGAAGCAAGTTCCATCTTTTCTCTTTGCTTCCACCTCTCTTTGTTTTCCCATTATTTTTTTGAAACCTGTTCTGATGTAATGATCTAAGTATGAATCATGTTTTACTGCATGTCCTTCTGGCATGATCATTGAGATGTTCTTGCCTATAATCGAGGATCGGAGAGAAAGTAAGATGCCCAGAATAACTTGTTAAGAAAAAAAGAGGACGTCAGAAGGAGAGCATGACAAACAAAGCAAACGAACCTATGAATTCTTCCTCTGCCCAACCAAAAACCCTGGTACATGCACTGGTTGTCTGTTGAATTATACCTTTTTCATTGATACGAAACAGAGCATCAAAAGCTATCATATGATATAGTTTGCATTGAGAGATATTGTACAGAAACAAAGAAATGAGTAAAACTGAGAAAAAGTATTGCTAAATCTTGAACCTTCAACAAGCACCAAAGAAGACTCACATGCATCTAAAATATCTGTCATGACCTTGTAGCTTTCAATGATTTCTGATTTGGCGGCTTTGTCAGCTGTTATATCACGTATAAAACCGCAAAATAGGCCTGTAACTCTTGTTTGAGACAATCCCAATACGCAAGGGAACGTTGACTTGTCTTTGCGCTGAGCAGTTACTTCCCTCTGTGTGCCAATCATCTTCTTTATTCCTGTCTCCAAGTAGTTTTGGAGGTATTTGTCATGATTGACAGCGACATCACTTGTCATGACCATGCTGATATTTTGGCCTAGGAACTCCTCTCTCTTCCATCTGAATACTTTTGAGCTTGCTTCATTTACTTCTTGTATAATGCCAAGATTATTTATCACAAACAAGGCGTCAGGTGCTTCAATGGAGTCAAATGTGAATTGTGTCAATGTGAGTCATTGCAAATTTGATCAGCGCTGAATTGCCCTTCGCACAGGAATACTCACAAGCATCAAAAATCCCAAGATTAATATTCTTCTGGTCTTTCACATATTGGTGGCCTTCGCTTATCTCTGATTGAGCAGCAGCTTTTTCAGTCAAATCTCGTATGAATCCACAGAACAAATCCGAGCTCTTCGCCTGTGATAATCCCAAGACGCAAGGGAATGTTGACTTATCCTTTCGTTGGACGGTGACCTCTCTCTCGGTCCCTACCATCTTTTTTATCCCTGTCTCCAGGTAATTTTGGAGATATTGGTTGTGATTCGTTGCTACATCATTTGTCATGATCATGCTGATGTTCTTGCCCAAGAACTCGTCTCGTTTCCATCCGAAGACTGTGGAGCTGTTTTCGTTCACCTCCTGGATGACGCCCCTGTCATTTATGACGAACAAAGCGTCGAAGGAAGCATCCAATATTGCACGGGTAACATCCTTCTGATCTTCGAGCTCTGTGGCGATCTTGCGCTCGGCCGGTTCCTTCAATTTTATCATTATCGCAGTGGCGATGAAGTTGTTTCCCGAAGATATTCGAGTTAATCCTACCCTGAGCTGTATCATGCTCCCATCGCGGTGAATACCCTCCGCTTCCCTTCTATTATAATTGTCAAGGCTCAGGTTTCCCCCCCTTTCTCGCAAGAAGGCATTCACATTTTGACCGATTACTGCACAATCCTGATCGTATCCAAAGATGTCGGAGAGTCTGTCGCTGCCGGTTACCGATTGTACACGCCCTCCATCATCGATCACCATGAGGAGCTGACCGCTGGCACGCATTATTGCATCGTTCGTTGCCGACAGTATCGAAATTTCCTCTTGAAGGGAGGCAACCTGCAGCCGTGCCGGAGTAATCTCTTTAATATAAAGGCAGAAGTAAACTACATCATTCTCGATATCGCGTCTACTGCCCGTATCGGACGCTGACGATTGGCCGCTCCGCGTTTCCTCGGCGTCTTCCGCACCACTTGCCACCCTGACCAAATTAATCGTCGACGGAAAACGACCCCCGCACGCCGGCATACCAATACCCTCGACGTCGGTTCTTTGGTTGTCCGCGAATGACTCCGGCTCGGTCACGTCCTCCCACGATAATTGAATCGTTTCTCCATTGGGAGTAGTGGCGGTGGCATGCGATGTGGAAAAAAAAGAAAGATAGGTCGAGATATGGACGCCGCTGCGGCCGTTAACGACATGTAATAGACGACGTGCGGGCTCGTTCATGAACGAGATCGTTCCGGTGGATAGGACGATGGCGGAAGCTTCGGATGCTCCGGAGAGAACTGACCGCATGAACTCCGGCGGCGTCGGCATGGTTGATGTTCGATCACCTGTTATGTGAGACGTCAAACATGCATTCTTGTGAGCACAAGAAGTGTGCCCTTTTCATGCTCTGTTGCAATAATGGAGGATGCATGTCATCTGCGCGCCGCACATGATACTCCTAGATGAAGAAGTCCACGGCGCTGGCGCCCAATGAGGCCCAATGCCCAGTCGCTCGCGCGCCCGAACCCGAACATTTTTGGGTCTCAGTCAGACTGTCAGACACCTACATACGCTACTACGATCCAAATCGACCGCGGGTATGGTTGAAACGGTGGTGCCGCCGCGCGCCGTGCCCGATTCTTCTCGATGATGAAGACGGCGAGTCACTACGATAACTAACTTCCTAGTGAATACCGCTTTCTACAAAAATATTATAGGTGGAAACAATAAGGGTTGCCAATATATAGTTGCTGATGATGACGCTTACACGGAGTTGTAGGAATTGGTACTCCTAC
>JALLAS010000331.1:0-14553 GCA_036939415.1 Detonula confervacea | reverse complement strand
AGTGACAGGTGATTCTTGACACCTGGGGCTGATTTACTAGGTATGTAGCAAAGGATACCTACATGAGATGACGTCGCAGAACTCGTAGACATATACCACAAAATCAAACGTTGACTTTGGCCTTAAACGTGTCATATCCTAATAATGTTTCTACCTACGACGGATAGATATTTATGTAGATCCCGTCGAAAACTGTACGATAAATATCCAGTTGAGTGAGACCTTAACCAATTGTGCGAAGTCGCCGGGCGGCGGAAGGGGGGCTTCAAGCACTTCCGCTAGCAACAGCTTCAGTCGCCGCTCCCTTGGTAAGAGACTACGGTGACGTTCTAGTATCATCATTAATTTATCTAGTTGTTTTAGGCGTACGATAGGGACTATTCATCTGGGATATCTTTCTACATATTTCATGGAAGAAGTTGAAAGTTAATAAATGGACACCCCAAATATCCCACGGAGAAACTTCACAACACGAAAAATTCAGGGCAGTGGCAGCACGGGCGGTGCGTGGCAGTGGCGGGCAGTGGCAGTGGCAGATTTTGCCACATTCTCGACCTAGACATCATTCGCTATCCGCGCGCCCCATAGATCAGCTCCATCACCGCCGTGGTCCGGATTGAGTGACTTCGTCAGAGCCATCGTTGCAAACTCTGTTTGCGTCGAATAATATGGGTGAGACAAAAGTTATTCCGGATGGCGCCGCCCACGACGAAGGTGGGGGCGGCGACCACTCACACTCGAAGCAAGAAGATACTATCAAACATCATAGCCAGCAGCAGCCTCCGTCAAAAAGGATTGAGAAAAAATCCAAATCCTTTGAACCCATACCTTCCAAGCAATATCCTCGTACCCAGCAGACGACTTCGTCAAAGAAGATTGGGGATAAGTTATCCTCTCATCCCATTCCATCAAAGCAATATTCTGATCCTACGAATTCCAAGCAATATTCCGCCCCTACAAAATCAGAGGCAGACTTTTCACCGCCAGTGCCAAGCTCGAGAAAATTAGAATCAAATAATGCAAACCAGCAACAGCCTTATTTTTACTACCAAAATCAAACCAATTCCCAACACTCCTTCTCTTTACACTCCCATCCCAACAAATACCATCATGACAAAAACAATACATCGCTCTACGAAAACTATGGCACCACAATCACAATAATAGTATGTTTGCACCTCCTCTATTTCTACCAATGGAACACCCGCCGATCACGACAGGATGTATGCACGAGTTACGATCAATTGGTGGAGAAGAAGCAATTTTACAGAGCGGTGGTGGCCATAGCGAGCCATCCTCCCGTGGATGGGGGAGAGAGGGATACGAATAACGCTAGTAATTATTTGGCAAATAATGCTAGCAATTCAAATCTTGGTATGGTGGAGGGAGGGGGGGCTAGGAATGGCGACGGTCCGATAACGAGAGCGGGTAATTTATGCGGTAGAATTGCACCAATGGTCCACACTATGCGACCCCTCTATTTGATGATCAAACAATGGATTTTCCATCCGTTAATGTACGGGAGTTTGTCGGGCTTGCCTCTGCTGACATTTGCTTCGCATATTTTGTGGCAGTGTCGTTCGTTGGAGGAGCTGTATGATGAGCATGATGGCAAACTGATATTGGGCGTAACAGGCAATGATGTAAATGTTACCCAATTCACAGGTATTGTGACTGATGTGACAAAAATGCAAACTGCTGGAGATGCGTACAATGTCGAGGAGCATCTATCGTCAGTGAATGATGAAGGGTATACTTACTTTCGGGTCCTCGTTGCACTTGCTTTCACCGCCATACTCCTGGAACTAAGTCTCTCGCGCTCGATACTGAAACGGTTAGATGGTGCCGTGAATTTCGACGGATATAGAACTACCCCGCGCCAGCTGCTAAGTCAACGGGCCATGTGCTCGATTGCATCCTTAGCCACGGCGTTATTGGGGGTGTACGATTCACATTTTCCATATGCCCCGCCGCCGGTGTTGCCATTTGTCAGAGTGTCCTTCCTTTCTTCATCGGGGTTCAGCTCAATTTTCTCCACAATGATATTGGCAGTTTTGACGCATCGGATACATCCAGTGACATCAATTATAAGTGGATTATTGAGCGGATCGCTTTGGTCTTTGGGTGTGACTTCGTTCCTTGGAACGAGGTATTGGGGAAATGTCATGCTTTTCAGCTTGGTATTTGGAATGCTACTGTCGCTGAAGGCACAACCATCTTATGCTACGTATTTGAAAATGTTTGTCCCGTGCATAGATTATGTTGCATGGGATAGCGATGGAGAAATTCCGAGTAGCAACTCTTTGAACAGTCCAAATGATTTGTCCAGACAAAACTCTCTTCGAAGGATTTCACACAGCAACAGTGGTAACCATGAAGACTTGGAATTAGGCTCAGACTTCCCGACGCAAAATAGGGGCCATAGCAGTCAAGAACGTTTCCCGCTGTTATCTTCTCAATCAAGCTCAACACCTTCAGAGCGCAACAGCCCGCATAGTTTGAGAATCTTGCCTTCAGAAGTTGACCACATAAGCATGTCATCCACATACATGACAGCAATGACCGTATCACTGATAAAGAGACATGGGTCAAGTTCACNGGGGGATCAAACAATTGAGAATGTATCTTTCTGTGTGATGTTATGCAACATGTTGGAGTTCCAATTCCAGCCTGTCTCCTATTTGTATGAGCATTTTTATTGTGATGGATAGTGATACGAATATATGGGTGATCTACACAAGCGAAGCAAAATTTGAGCCTGGCTGTGGGATATTATGAAACCAAAATTTAATTTACACTGAGTGGGACATCCAAGTGGATACTTATTCACTTATGGTGCCGAAAGAGCATTTTTTTGCAAAACAACCTTCTGAGTACCCGGGGCGGGCCGAAGTTGATTCTCGTAGATATGGAGGAAAGATCTGACGTGTTTTGTGTATCACTTTTTGGAAGCCCATGCTGATTGAAAAGACTATGCTATCGTCCCAACAAGCAGACAAAGTAAGTAGTGATCTAATCAGAAACAGCTATTATTTATCGTGCCTGAGTCATTTTAATCGCTAGGCTCCCCCAACAGCTGACGTTGCAGTGCCTCATTGAATAAAGTGTATCAAAGGAGAGAAGAAGGGGCTCTGCGGGAGGAGCACCAAGCAGCAGTCTCGTGGAAGGAGGACAGAGGTCTAGAGAGTAGAGAGGCATGCTAGATGAGGAGGGCTTTGGCTGGAACGGCTGGCCACAGACAAGCAAGGGGATGGACTGGAAGCACGCCCAGAATTGTCCGTGCTGGAGAGCCTGAGAATCCACGAACAAAAGGCACAAGAACCACACACGACCGACAGAGCCGTTATGTTGTTTGTTCGTGGGGGGACACGAACCGTTTTGTTACTAATTCCTTCGCAATAATTCGCCAAGAAAGCTCTCATCGTCAAGATCTGTCACTCTGCAACATAAAACAACTCGACATTCAATCATTCACGTGCCAAAAAAGAGAACCCCAGGATGCTCGCATAAATCAAGCATAAATTATCCGAACTCCCGAAGGCAAGCAACCAGCGCGCAGCGTGCAATAGCCTTCTTCGTTCACATCATTCCGCATCCGGTCAACAACAATGCCAAGCTTTCGTTCCTACTCCACCGTCGGAATCAGCCGCGTCCTCTTTGCCACCGCAGCCAGCTTATTTTTGTCTTCGTCGGCGGTGGCGCAGACCGTGGAAATCAAACTGAGCGCGAATGAAAGCTTCAACGCCATCATCGGGAATGAGGACTCGATCTACTTTGAGCCCTACTCGCCCGCTCCTACGGAGCCAACCTCCTGTTCTGAGGAATGTCCGTGTATGTTCCCTGGAGATGAGGTCTGCGGCTGCGACCTCGAGACGGTGTGCGGTGGGACCATTCCACTTGATTTGTCCGTCGGGAATACATTGGAGTTTCGTTGGGATGCATCAATGAATGGCGACAAGCTCTTAGCCATTAATGGAACTGAGCGTACGAGGGTGGAGTTTCGGGCTCATATTGAAGACTGTGAGATGCCATATCAAGAGATTACTGGAGACATGATAATATTTGAGCTGGACGATGCAGGACTGGATGCGACTCAAAAATACACCTACAATTCCGACAACTCCTTTCTTGATTTGGGAACGTGCGATGGATGCGCAAAGGAGTGCGATATCTACACTCGTTTACAATTCGATCCCGACGAGAATGGAGTCCTCAATATGAAGTTCAAGAGCCTTACATTTTCAGTGAGCTATGATCCTCAAAAGGTGTCGCAGGGAGAGATGCCTTACAAGTGGGCGACTGATAACTATATTTGGATTAGGAAGCCGGAGGGAGGTGACATTGGACTTATGCCGGCGCCAACGCCCCTTCCTACTTCTGCGGCTCCTACTGCCGAGCCTTCGAGAGCCCCAGTAGCAGCACCATCACCTGATGACACTTCACCTGGCTCATCGTCTTCTGCTGCGCCTACACCTGCCCCGGTTAAAGCTACCGTGCCCGATTCCAACCCTCCAGAAACGGTGTCAGAATCTCCCACTGAGTCACCTACCAGTAGCGGATATTCTGCTCAAGCAGCACTTCTTTGCATGACACTGTCAGTTTGGTGCGGCATAATTCTGTTCTCCATCTGAGGCTTCCTGTTTCTGCTTGAAACGCCATGTTTGGTTTGTCTTTGTTATTATTTAGTGGTGGCGACTTGTGGAAATGCGTTATTGGAACAATAGCCAGAGACGCCAGCATTCATAAACTGTGTGCTGCTTCTGCTCTGAGCATTGTCCCATTGCAGGGTTATCGTTCTCTGGCAGGATAAAAAGTGATATGATACAATACATTGCATGAAACTTGTTGAATGGTTCGTAGCACATTGTACACATCGATCCAAAGCTTACATAAATACACAATTTCTTTCCGCATTCTTGTGTCAACGAAAATCATCATCATACTGTCTGATCTGCAGATTACTTTGTACATGCACCCCGTTGCAGGGGTGGCAGATACGGAAAATGTCATTGCTAGCGTGCACACTCAGTTCGCAACAACTTCTTACATAGATTTACAACCACTACATGCTTCATAAAAGTATACATGCCATTTTTATCAAATCAGCAGGCTTGTTTCATTCCCTCCTCTGGGATCGTTCTCCCTTGCTCCTTGATTTTCCTGATTTGCTACTGCTCTTGCTTTTTTTCCCACTGGACCTTTTACTACGGGATGTGCTACTAACATCCAGTCTTGCATTTGATGAAACAGCAGCTTCTGTTTTCGCGGGAGCCACCTGCGCATAGGATGCAGATGCAACTGCTACTGTGGCCGCAACCATCGGCAGCTCTGGCTCCTCGTACCCTGGCCGCCTTTTCTCTCACAGATCGAGAAACTGCTCGAGAAAAGGCGGCCAGNTCTGGCTCCTCGTACCCTGGCCGCCTTTTCCCGAGCAGTTTCTCGATCTGTGAGAGAAGACCAGATCGTACACGGTTATCCTTCAATTCCAGATACTGCAATGTCTCATTGTATTCCTTCAACATTGCTATAAAGTCCAATGCGGCATTAGATGTGATTTGGTTGTCCTCAAGATTGATACGCGTAATGGTTGAGTTTTGGGCGAGGCAGTCGATGAGGCCAGCGGCGCTGTCATTGTCTATGCGGCAGTTGACAAGGGCGAGCGATGTGACTCGGGTATTTTGGGAGAGGGCCTCGTNAAAATGTAGAGCTTGACGGAAAAGAAGTGAGCCTCGATGATCAAACAGCCCTCGTAGAGGGCTGTTTGATCATCGAGGCTCACTTCTTTTCCGTCAAGCTCTACATTTTTCACCTTTCTGTCATTGTCAAAAATCTTGTCGATTAGGTCATCGATGCTTCTATTATCATCCTCGGCGGCTTCAGTTGGTGCCTGCGCCAGTTGTTGGGGATTTGAATTTTCGTCCTTTGGGACAAAATAATGCTGCTGAAGCTCAAGGATTCGCTGATTCTTCTCCTGCCATGGAATTGATGAGTCTTTCATGATCACCATGATTGCTTTTCGTTTTGCCAATTCCGTGTCGCTCTCTTCTGGAACTTCGTGCATAGGTGGCTTATCCAAATCAAGGTTGCTTCCTCTCCTGGTCACAGATTCCGGTTCACTGGCATCAGCAGTCATTGCGCTTGAAGGATAAGACGATTCATAACTAGCTCTGCTATTGCTGCCGCCGTCTCTGTTGTTTCGGGATGAGTTGATCATGTCGATTTCGTACATGAGCCTGTCGTCTATCAGGTTGTCATTGAGATCAACATAGGATACTGTTGTATTTGAATCAAGGGTGCCAAGAAGCTGTGTATATGTAGCATAGAAGAAAGTAGAAAGAAACAAAGAATAATCAGACAATGCAATGCTAAACACTCTCTCAATCATTCAAATCTTCATACATAATATGCACTACTTACATATTCACAACCTTCCGAAGTAATCTGATTATCGCTCAAGAGCAATTTCTCAACGGATGCATTGTCAACGAGCGCCAACGAAAGGGCCGCAGCCAAGCTGTCATCAATACCATTACGACAGAGTGACAGTTTAGACACATGGGTATTCTGAGCGATGGCATCGAATAGCAGCTCCATTTCTTGCGTTTCCGCCAGGTACCTGTTATCGAGAAGAAGTTCTTTGAGAGTTGGATCATTGGACTTGACACGTTGGACTATTTCTGACAGAGCCATTTCACTGCTCACAGAAGAAATAGATCGTCCACCACGTGGTTTCGATTTCTTTCGTGACGAGACGATGGCAGATATTTCATCGAGGAGATACTGGTCGATTAGGTTACCGCTCAAATCGAGGTGCGTGATCGTTATGTTTGAATCAAGAGTCCCGAGAAGCTTGACGAAAGAAATTGAAGGTGAAAGGTAAGAAACAAGTTAAGAACAGAACTCTTGTGAATACATCTAATGTTTACTCACATATTCACACCCTTCGGACGTGATCTGGTTGTCCCTCAGCGACAAATGCACAATTGAATCATTATCCACCAACGCCAATGAAAGTGTTGCCACCAAGGTATCATCAAACCCTGTATCATCAAACAACACTTTCGTAAAGGTTGTATTGGCTGCCAAAGCGTCAATCAGTGTCTCCGTTTCAGAGATTTGGCCCACGAGATCCATGCCGCTGAGATTGAGCTCAACGAGGGAGGGATCGTTCGCTCGAAGACTACGGATTGAGGCGGCGAGCCTGTTGGTTCTGGCGCTGCTGGGTTTCTTCCTGCTGACTATGGCAGTTGGATTTCCCGAGCTCTCTCCATCTAGGGCGCCGTCGTCCACATCAGGTCGATTGACCGATGGGGCAAATTTGATCGAGTTATTTACGCGGCTGGATTTGCTAGTTTTGATAGAGCCATCATTTCTTTCGTCCAGTAGTGCATCAATTTCTTCCAATATGTTGCGATCAATTGTATTGCCAGTTAAATTAATCTCGCGGAGTGTATTGTTTGATTCGAGGGTACCAATCAAGTCTAGTGTGAAGGAAGAGAAAAAGATAGATCAGATGTGATCCTACGAAGAAATTCAACAAAAACACAAAATCTGCTTACATTCTGCCCCCTCCGAGTAAATAGCATTGTCCGCCAAATTCAAACTCCTAATATCCATATTCTCAATTAATGCCAATGATATGCTCGACACACAGTCATCGTCAATCTCATTCGACGACAAATCCACTGTCTTAACATGTGTATTATCGGCGAAAGCATCAAATAAAGACATGGCGTCCTCCCTCTGACCAATACCCATACTACGCAAATCCAGTTCGACCAGTGTAGGATCATTGTTACGTACACGGTTCATCAAATTGGAAACCTCGTCCATATCTCCTGATTTGTACATAGCATCACGTGGTTCAAGAATGAGGCGTATGTCATCCTGTAGTGCAGGGTCAATGGCAGGATTGTCAGATAGCTCGAGCATGACAATGGTTTCATTACTTTCTAGGGTAGCGATCAGGTCTATAGAATAACGAAAGCATGGAATGAGATGTGGGAAAACGGTGGCAGAAAAGAAAAGCAATCATGTGGTAGAGAAGGCAGAACAAAAATCAAAATTGACTCACATTCCACCCCCTCTGACGTGATGTCATTATCGCACAACCAAACATGCGTAACGCTCGTATTATCCACTAAGGCCAAACTCAAACTTGCAACCTCATCATCAGTGACGTTACACCCCCTTAGACTCAACCGCTCCACGTGGGTGTTGCCCACAAGCGCATTCCATAAAGAGTCGGCATTGTGAATGTGTCCGGTGATTTCTTTACGATTATCCAGGACCACTTGCTTGAGGGTTGGGTCATCAGCGAGGACTCGTTCGACTAGTTTGTCGAATTGGACATATTCCTTCTCCTGTTGAGCGTCCTGCTCTTGATCTTGTGATTGTGTGGCATTCGAGCCTTCATCACTGTACTGGCTGAAGCTTGGTGCCCTTATTGCACCTGCCGGATCCACTGACTCATCGCCTTCGGTATAATTGGAACCCTCAGTATAGTTCGAATTCATACCAGTGCTAACGCTTTGAGACTTGGTGGCCGTATCGTCATATGTGGACTGTGATTGGTCTTCTGTGTACACCGATTCCTCCTCGTAAGCGGACCGTGATTGGTCTTCTATGTACGCTGACCCCTCCTCTTCATAAGCTGACCCTGCTTCCTCGGAATAGACGGACTGTTGATTATTCTGTGATAGTAGCTCTGACGATGTTGCCGATTCTTTCAAATCCTCGGATGCAGGTTCTTCGCTGACATAGCTCGAGTACAACTCTGCGCTGCTAGCATCTTGTGACTTACTAGCAGTTTCATCACCGTAGGTATATTGTGACTCTTCGTCTTCCGTCTGTTCGGCCTGCTCTTCATCATCGCTGCTACTCTCATCACTATCATCGCTGGAGTCGTCGTCATCGCTGCTGGATGAATCGTCTGAGTCATCACTGTCACTGTCACTTTCCTGTGATTCATATGACTCTTCCTCCGCAACTTTTTGCAACGGAGCACGCACAGTTGGATGCTGTTCAATCCCTCTAGCCTGTGGACCCCTGCTTCCCCTACTTTCCCTACTGCCCTTGCTAACTTGTCCATACGAACTTCTGGACTCCTCATCATCACTGGTATCACCAAAACCAACCCGCTTCTTCTGGCTCTTCTCATAGGCTGCTGCTTGCAGTTGTCTATACTGTCGTAGTTTGTAGCAACAGAAACAGCAGCAACAACAGAGTGCCAAAGCGAACGCGCCACCCGCCCCGGCATAAATGTAGGTATTGCTCGGATTTTCAGGGTAGATGATCCACGTTGGAGCAGGAGTTGGAGTTCCCGTTGGTTCCGTATTAGGAGGCACAATATTGGTAGCACTGACATCCACCAATTTGTCCCAGAACTTGCTGGCGGTTTGAGGATGCTGAATGTGTTTAGGAGAGGTAAAAATTTCCACCACTGTATTGCCAAAGGAATTTACCCATGATTTGATGTATATACTCCAATCTCGCATGTTTTCGGGCGGAGGGGGGCTGTATTGGATGGTGACGTTGGTTACCACTTGCAGCACTGGCTGCAGATCTCCACCGGATTGAGAGGCAAAGCTGGATTCTGCTACGAAATCAGACTCAGGATCTTGAGAGTCGATGATTACCTCAAGGACCTTGATGTCCTTGATTCCCAAACGGAATGCCAAGAGGTCGGTCATTAGGGATTCGAACACCTGCTGTTCATCATTCGTCATGTTCTTCCCCTCTGGCACACCTGTCAAGAACACATTCACTGGAACGATGACAGTTGTCAAAGCTTGGACAGGAGACGGTGTGGGTGATAGGGTAATCATCGCTTCCTCTTCCTCTGGAACAACAGTTGGAGGAGGAGTGGGTTGCTGCTGCCCTGGGAAAGCCTGAAACTGGTCCTCCGGCTCAGCATGCGATGAAAACTGCAACCCAAACAGCCCTAAAACCTTCTCGAACGCTCTCAGTCGATCATCCATATCGTTCATAGCCCCTCGTTCCGTACACTTTGTGGCATTGTGACACCCCAACTTGTGAATATTGGAAGCCGCCTCAAAGAACTTAGTCGAATACAAATCCTCATTCACATATCTCGTGAGCTCATCCATATAACTCCATCCATCCTTATCGTATTTTTGCACATTTTCCATCCAAGCATACATGCCCGAAATCCACCTCAATGGAATGGAATCTAACCCCGTGCATATCTGACCCGGATCACGACAGAAGTTTACCGTGGGAAACATGGCGGCGTCTTCTCCATCGCGTTCGGCCTTGTACGCTCCCAAGTGGTAGTTGAGCTTGCCGTAAAGGCAGGTGCCGCGGATGGAGAGGGAACCGCGGCCCCACCAGCAGCATCCTTGCACGTCTATTGCATTTGGTGGATGACAAACCAAAATGATTGTTGCAGCACGTTAAGAGCAAATTTAGTTAGAATGATAAGTCAAGTATAATTGATGATTGATCTTTTTCGTAACCCTTAATGACTCACCTGTCCTTCCTGCACCATTAGGAGTGGGTGATACATCGTCAACCTCCCTTCCAACCATTGCATCCCAGAATCCTAATGATAGCGCAGAACGTGACATGGGTCGTTTAGAAATGAAAGTCAGATGAGATGATACATGCACTGCTTTCTCGTATTCAATGTTGTAGCATATAATGGATGCGACAAGGTGGTATGGTAACATCTCAAACACTCACCTGAAGTCCCATACACGTCCTTTGGCCCGCAATAAAAAGGACCCGGCGCACCGCCCCAATACCCCCTGCTCGAACCATGAGTCTCCATTTCCCTCATCTCCCTAGCATTCACCCCCTGTCGCGCGCAATCGTACACTTCCTGGCCCACATCGCACAGCTCGTCCTCGTAATTCCTGCCAAATTGCCCACACGCATTTGAGATGGGGAAGCGGTTTTTATCGTCGCCGTCCTCGAGGCCTATATTGTCAATGGGTGAATCGGGCAGGTGGTCAATGTTGAGCTCGTCGCACGCATCGTGGATTATGGAGTCGGTCATTGCTTGAGACAAGTAGGCGGCTACGTTCACGAGGCCATAGACTAACGAACGTTCGGCGACTTCGGTAGCTCCGAGACCCGGTTCCTCCTCGATTCCGAAGCTGGCCTGAAGTTTGCGCTTCTTTTGTTCTGCTCCTTCCATAACCTCCTGGCCAAAGCCCAAATAAAACAATTCTTCATTCACACCCACTGTCGACATGGTTCTCAATGCATCCAAAAAGTGAGGATATCTATAAACATAACTCGGAAATAATCTCCCATCCCAAGTCCTATATACAAACGCAGTCCTTGTAAATGCTCCCGCGCCCCCTCCAGAGCCCAAGCTGCCATCCTCTGCCTTGTCCAAGTGCTCGATGATAGCGGTGACGAGGGATTCATCCTCGCGACGTTCTACCTGTGATGGACCCTTAGGCGCAGGGGCCGGTAGGGCAATTACAGTGCCGTCCTCGGGGGAGGCGATGGATCGACAGTCGAAGTTAGTTTCTTCTAGCTTGCGGTTGATGGAGTCTAAAAGAGGTGTTTCCTATATTTGTGTTGTTGGTGATTGAAGGGTGAGCAGTTGATAATTGAGTGTATTAGGTGAGGTTGAGCAAGGGTTGAAGCTTTAAGAAATCAATGATGAACAAAGCTAGTGACTGCTTCGCATGTATGCAATCATTCATGGCACATACAACATGGCATTACTTACCAAAGTTTCCATCAAATCGCCAGACATCTCCCACACAAAGAGCCCACCCAGCAAATTTTTGTTGACGTAATCGGCCTTGTCGCAGACTGCCTGTGGATCGTCGTAGGTCACTGTTTTGACAGTGAGTGAACAAGTCATTGAGCAAGTTATTGATCCAATGTGTTGGATAAAAATGGGAAGACAGACAGGTTTGGCAAGCATTAGAACCATTGCACTGCAAAAGGTTGATGACAACAAAGCGCTGTTCTCAACAAAAAAACTCTCCCTATATCTCATATGACAGAAAACACACAAGTTGTGCACACTCACCCAACCCCGAACCATCCTTAAAATAAGCATACTGAGTCTTTGTCTGCTCGTGCCGTTTTGATATCATCCCACCCTTGCTCATCTTATCCAAAATGTTGTAATACACTGGCGTACCCAGATCTTGTGGCCAATTTTGCTGATCGACACTGCCACCGCCGCGGCCGTTGGTGCTGCTATGGAAGGAGTTTAGTTCCGTGGCTTGAGAGAAAGTTTTGCCGTAGAATGGCACACTGTGTCGGGTGTTGGTGTACAAGACAAGAGCCAAATGAGTCGGGTGTGCAGTCCATAGAGAAACAGGAACGTACTGCCCTTGGTAATGGATAGCCTTGCTCCAGCGTGACATGGTGTTTCATACAAGAGAGCCGGATCTTCATTGATAAAAGTACTCACCCAATGCTAATCTTCTCCGCATAATCACCAGCACCGCTCTCATAATAATTCTTCACACACCCATCCACGCTCAACCCCGGCACCTCATCCCAGTCCTGATCATACAGAGGACTATTCACCCCCGTCTTCGCCTCCATCTGATTGTGAAAATCAAACGTCATGAGATTCATCCCGTCCAACACCCCCGATACGAAAGGCACGTTTATATTTGCAATATTGGCGGGTCCGCACGGCAGAGCGGCCGACAAGCCGAATGCCCCCCCTCCCAAGGGTACATCGCCCGTTTCGGTCTGATAGGTATTGAGAGCCTCTTTTATTTCCAATAGGAGCCTGTCGAAGTTCCGTTTATCGCGGGAGGAGCCTCCGTGGGGTTCGTAGCCGGGGTATTCCCAATCGATATCGATTCCGTCGAAGCCGTAGTCGGCGATGAGGCCCACGCACTCTTTCGCGAATAGTTTTCGTTTGGTAACGTCCGCGGCGATGGTCGGAAAACTTCCGGACAAGGTCCAGCCGCCGATGGAAGGGTATATCTGCGCTCCCGAAGTGTGGGCCCGGTAGATTAATCCCTCCCGATATTTGTGTATATTGCACGATTTGGAGTTGGGAAAGTTACGATGGCATTGTTCAAAATACGTGCACGGCGGATCCTTGCTCTTCGGCGCATTGGTTTGTTGTTCGTCGGTAGCGAGGGTGCTTTGCACGCGCCGTCTTTTACCGGAAGCAAACCCGCCGGCGGAAGAAGCGTCCTCCTCCCCCGGAACGAAAGGATTCTGCTGTTCGTGCGGCACGCCGTCGGTCTTGCCGTCATCCCTGCCCCTGCCGCCCTTGCACTCCTCGGGCAGTCGATCGCTCGACATTGCGAATTCGTACGGCCCGAACAAAACGTTGGGATCGGCCCACGAGTCCGTGCCGAACACGTATCCCTCCGCATCGGCCTGGAAGAAGGCGTAGTTTATTCTGCTGACCTTGCGCAAATTCAAATTGAGGGGGGAGGCGAGGTTGGTGCGATCGTACCATTGCCAGGCGGCGTAGCTTCCCGTTAGGAGGCGTTGGCGGGAGGATGCGGCGGTGTGACTGAATTGCTGCATGTCTCCGAGTGATCCTGGCTCATTGTTGCTGCTGTCGTTGTTGTTGTTGTTGTTGTTGCCCGTGTTGTTGGGAATGCCATTGGGATTGCTGTAGTTGTATTCCTCGTTGGTGTCATATCTCACGTGATACTCGTTGAGAGCTTTTGTCGCTTCCATGACGCTAGCGAGTCGGTCCTCTAATTCCTGTTTGTCAGCCTCATCTTCCTCTGGGGAAAGAGCATTTGACGACATCTCTTCAATCTCCGCAAGTCCCAATCCGCCGATGGGATCGCTCTCGGGACCGGTGTGAACTGTCCACGATGATTGCAATTGCCGCATTCTTTGGTCTTCGTTGTTGTTTTCCTTTTCATTGTAATTTTCTGCAGCATTTGCATTTCCTCTCAGAAAGGCGGTGCTAAGTTTTTCATCCAAGTCATCGAAATCATCCCTTGCTATTATTTGGTGTGATCGATGTTCATTGTTTTCATCAGCAAACAAGGCAGCCTCGTCCGGTAATAGTATCTGGCCTGCTGCTAATTGATGATCATTGAGGTCAAATGCCGTTCGACGACCGCTGACGTAGGCCGCCCCCCAAGCTTGATGAGCATCATTCCCCAGCGGAGAGGCATCGTATGCCAGGGCTGCCAGTTCGGATTCGCTCAGTGTCGACCATTGATCGTGCCATCGACCCCATCGCGCCGAGGCCGTTCTATTTCTATTGCCGCCACTGCTGTTGATGTCGTCATCAATTCCGTCAACAGCAGTGCTCCGCGATTGAAGCAGCCGTCTCAGCTTCGCCATGTTGTTATTTTCGTCGTCTCCTTCCCGCGGCGAGCCGCGCAATAATAGCGAAGGCAAAGAAGTTGTCACGGGCGATTCGCCGTCGTCCATGGAGACGGCGACGGTTACGGCGGTGGAGGCGATTGCCATTGCGATGAGGAGCCATATTGCCATGATCATTGCCATTGCGGCGGCGCAGCGGCTGTAGTTGCTGCTGCTGCTGCTGCTGCTGCTGCTGCTGTCGTTCCTGCACTCCATTGCGTTTGTTTTATTATTATTTAATGGCTGTTCCATTGGGCA
>JALLAS010000330.1:0-14501 GCA_036939415.1 Detonula confervacea | reverse complement strand
TACACAAATCATTTCAAGAAGTATGTGGACCAAAACAAATTTCCAGGCCTTTCTACAATTTCGAAAGATGGCTTTTACTGGCGATGCATGCAGCGGCTTGGAATGTATATTAAAGTGTTTCAGTTCGGGGTATGCAGTTATGACTTGTTGGTGTTGGATCACAAACACATCTCACACAACATTATTGAGGGCGGTATGCTGGAAACTCCGGAGAAGGCAGCACAGCTTGCGTTTGGACTCCTATTGATTTTTGTTGGTCAAGTCTTAAACTATACAGTTTTCAAAGCACTTGGTGCAAAGGGCGTGTACTACGGCTACGAATTTGGGTATCCAGTTGCTAGGGTGTCTTGCTTTCCTTACAATCTCAACATTTCTGACCCTCAGTATTGGGGTGTAGTATCGTGCATATTCGGTATTTACATTGCCGTGGGAGCTAGCTCTTTCATGATACCAGCGTCTGAGTTGTTCTGGTACCTCATGTCAATGAAGATCTTGGAAAAGGAAAGAGGTAGGCGCTTGGCACTGGCATTGGTCGGTTCCAACAAATCGGAGTGATCCCTTCTTACAGTTGCTCATATCCATAACACACACAGGTAAAGTTAATTTGATGTTGTTCTATTATAGTACACTGCAAGTTTGTCTAGCTCTAGATTGACAATGTCTGCAATCAGATGGGTAGCTTTGTCTCACGTTACATTACTAAAGAGATGTTCAGAATACACATAACGCTGATGATGTTAAGCTGTTCTATCAGTACACTGCAAGTTTACACAACTCTTTTTCATTCAAATGGTATAATCAACCCACTGTTAGGCGTACTAGTTTCAACCTTTGTTATACTTCTTAAATAACATGTAATATCAAATCGCATGCTGTATCATGGATAGAACTCTCCATTTGTTGAGCTACAAACTAGATTTACATGTCAGCTCAAGGCACATGAGTTATTTTACTCTACATCTTTAATTATTTGGGCCAGTACTCAACTTGGCTTGTAACATGTATCATACATTTATTCTATCTTGGCCACTTCTTTTGTCTTGATATTCAGGCGATACGTGGCCCGCTGATCTTTCATATCAAGAAACCACTTGGGATGGATGACAACGTGAGTGTAAAAATCTGTGATATCGGTGAAGGGGTCGGTGATAATCCTATGATGGGAATTTTTGCGTGCAAAATTCAGTCAACAGGTTCACAAAGATATATATGACGTGTCAACCTAAACAAACTTACTTGAGAGCCCAAGAAAGCCCGCGGAGAAATCCATACTGATAAATGATCTCCACAAAATGAGGAATGACTGTGAACAGACCAATGGCGGAAACATACTGGTTGAGTGTAAGCTGAAAGAAGCTTGGATCAATGTATTGCATAACAAATTGCCACAACTCGTTGCGGTATTTGTAGACGAGGCCTGCACATGTGAGAAATGCAACAGCTTCCTTCTTCGAAGCATCCTTATGGCCAAACTTGAGCTTTTCGATGTCACGGTCCTGCGATATAAATCAAAGTTTCATCAAAGTTAGGACCCAATGATGATATTATGAGCTCAATGTAAACCGTCTCAAACGAATCACAATAATACTGACCTGATGTTCATAAAAGAAATGTCCGCTCTGCCTCACAACATGAGTACAGAAAAACCAGACGAAGCCCTTCAATGGATCTCTATGCCAAAAAATTAGAGGATAAGCAAAAAGGATCATTCCAACAGACGACCAGAAGTGGCCAAACTTGTTGACCGGATGGTTGTGCGAGACTTGAATATCAATATGCTTATCATCCATAATTTTGTCGTAGTATAACTTGAGATTGTTCTTTGCAAACCGGACCATGAGCGTGAAGAAGAATTTGCGCTTGGCGGCAGACTTCACAGGCTCGAAATAAGCGTCCCGTTGCATCTTCGTGGCCGCTGCTACAAACTTGACTCCTAGAAGCTCCAAGTCTCCTTTGGTAACATCGGCATTCAAGTTGAACTTGCCAGTGGAGTAGTTGCCCAGGAATAAGCCCTCCGCGATCAAATATTGCGGATAGCGACTGTTGTAGAGCGACTTGTTGAGGAAGTCGATCGAGAAGGTGTTGCTGAAGTTGCGAATGCGTACGGGTACATTAGCACTCGTAAACTGAGCATTCAGTGACTCCGAAAAGGCATCACATTTTTGCACCAAGCTCGTTAGTTGCTCATTGGCCCCCACCTCAAGAAGAGAACTTCCATCCACACATCCACCACCTTCAAGTGCCTCCAAAAAAACATTGGAGGCTACAATCCCACCATGCCATGCTGCAAATGTCCCCACAGTCTTGTTCACCTTGAGCAAAAACTTCTTATCATATGTGTTCAAAAATCCCTCTCTACCGGCAATGGCACTGAGCGGATATCCAGCTGCCAGAGCCTTTCCCAAAATGATCACATCGGGCTTCAATGAGGCATTGTTATCGGGATGAGTGAAGTAGTTGGCACTAAGAAGCTCCGGCGTACGAAATGCAAAGTAGATATCATCCATAACTAGAGCCACCTGCGTTAAATACTTGGTGCAATAGTTGCACTTGTTCTGAAGAGCATGTAGCCACCGTGCATACTCTTCACGAGGAACGGCGGAGCGAATACGGCTGGTGTGTGTGACCTTCTCTCCCGGCGAGCTGGGTTTGTTGATGCCCGTAAAATGCTGCATAGGATTGATAATCACGGCAGCAATACGATAATGATAGCGTTCGATGAAGTCGATACTGGCTTGGGAACATTCTGGGAGGAAGACGTGGTTGTCGCAATCGAGAAAGTTGATGCCGGAAACGTGTCCGTGGTAGGCTGATTTGAAGCGCACGATGAGTAGCTTGTTGTTGCAGGATGCCTTGATATCTTTCAATGCTCCATCGACTGCTCCGGATCCGCTTAGAGAGTACCAGACCTGAAGAGCATGTTGCATTTTGTGTTGAGATTCATATTGCGGTCCATATTCAAATATAAGTAAAAGCATATTTAGACTCACCTTATCCATGCCAGTCAACCTCTTCACCAATGAANCCATATTCAAATATAAGTAAAAGCATATTTAGACTCACCTTATCCATGCCAGTCAACCTCTTCACCAATGAAACATTCTTCTCCAACGCAGAATTCATTGCAATAGGACAAAACCTAAGCATCGCCTCGTTATTATCATCCTTGCTATCCGATTCCAATTCCATACGACGATTAATCTCCTTTTGAATGGGAGCATAGAACGACTTGACTCCCATTGTATGAACTGCATCATTTCCCACGTAAGGTCTAGAAACTCCGACTTCGGTTACCACTGCTAGCATACCCCCTGCTGCTAAATCATCTTCTTCATCCACTGAATTAGAGAGTCCATTCATTGTTGCTACTTTAGAAGTCCCATTGCGTACCTCGGTGATGAAATTACGCCCTGCATTCGGAAATTCCAACTCGCGCAGTAGTGGCATGCATATTTTGGCCAATGCAAATCGACAATCTACCAAAGACGATGCCAGCGTCGGACCACGACGGAATTCATCATTATCATCTCCACCACCATTATCTTCTGCTTTCTTTGTACCACCGAGCCTGGATGCCAAATGCTTCTGCCCCCTAACCCTACGATTATACACGTCCTCCGTAGGCGAATCTAATCTCAACGCCGCCTCAATGCCGATATCATTTCCGTAATAAATGTACGATGCGAGGGAGTTGAGGAAGCAGTATTTGAGGTTGGAATGTAGGAATAGTTCGAGTTTTTCCCAGGTGAATTTCAGGAGGAGGGATGTTGCTATGAAGGCTAGGACTAGTCTTGTTACTGGCCCCATGGTGATGAACTTTGTGGTGTTAACAAATTGCGCTTTTATTCTGTGCTGCGAGTTTGTGCCAATACTTTTGCAGAAAAAGTTACTCCTATCTGCTTGTCAGCAATCTCCAGCAGTAATAACTTCAGGATGTTATCATGCATACGCCCACCTCTTCAAATGTACCCCCACAGGACCAAGAGAGCGATAGCAACAACAATGACTGGACAAATAAAACTAACGGTCGTGAAGATCCAATGCCAAAGTATGTGGTGCCCACAGCATCAAATCACGCCACGCTTATCCAACTTATTTCCTTTTAGGCGAGCCAGTGGATCTGATCTGATGGATCTTTCGCTTCTGCCGGCGGCCAGCATTGTCAGTTTCCCCACAGAGATTCAAAAGGATTCAATGGAGTTATTGCGTCCGATTTTATTGAATCGGTCGTCGAATCAGGTCGAATCATTCTCGAGTTTAGGAGGCTGGCATGATGCGCGCGCGCAGCGCGCGAGTGCGTCGTCATCCGTCATCGTGGTTGAGCTCGCGAGGTTCGCGCGCCGTGCTCTACGATATGGTGGTTCGCAGAGGGTTCGCAATATCGTAGGAGTATCGTAGTTCGCAATGCAGGATCTGGCTGGATTGCAAAGATTCGATTTTGTTAGCGAAGACACTCGGAAGATACGCTCGAGGAACTACTATGTTTCCACGCATGATACGCAGACCTACAAACATATTTTCTCGCTAAAGAAATTGCCAGGTAAAGGGATGAGGAATGGATCAAGAATACAGGAGACATGATTGGATGGATACGATACGATATTCTATCTCGTAGTAGGAGTACGATATCGTATTGTACGTAGAGGTACGATCCAACCAACTACTCCTGCATACAATATGTATTGTAGGATTCGAGAATTCAGCGGCATTATCGCATCAATTGATCAATGCGATCCCGTCGTTCCTCCATTCTCCATTCACCCTTGGCTTCAACCTCGTGTTGATAGACAGAGCGAGAGTATTACACTGCCATATATGCATATAGCCCAAATAAAGGAGGAGAGTCGCAACTCCGCGCGCCCTGGGTGCCATCATCTAACCAGTCTAGAGTGCCTGGCCATGGTCTGGCCTACACAATAAAACTACTGCTACGCCAATACAATATCAATATCCATAAAAAGGTCTTCCAAAGGGTATCATCGTCGCATTGCCACCATCACCATGCCAAACTTCTTCGCCATCGGAGATTCCCTCGCCCATCTCCTCCTGGCCATCCTACCCCGCCGCATATCAAACCGCATCAAAGAAAACACCTCTCCCCTCGAGGTTTACATCCTACGCAACGGCAGCACAAAATGCAATGAACCACGCATGACACTCTTCGAAGGAGTATTCGCCACAATACTATTCGACCTAGCATTGTTCGGAACATGCAACCCATTGATCAACGGAGTTATCTCACTATTCACAACAATTCAAAACTCATGGGACACTCCATTCAAAAGCAAGGATGAAGCACAAACAAAGATTACCGAATTTTGCAATCGATTGGATATACAGCAACAACCTTGGATATGGGAGAAGCAAATACATCAATATAGATCGCTCAATGATTTCTTCTCGAGGACCTATGCTACACAATACTTCCCTAGCGTTGGTAAAGATGGACAAGTGGTATCTCCGGCATGTTGCAAACTATTGAGCTACAATGATGATGCTAGTATGAAATCGATATTGATTAAGGGTTGTGATTATGATATTGGAAAGATAGGGTTACCGAAGAGGGACTTGGGGGCTTATAGGAGCAATGCGATTATTATTGGATACTTGAGTCCGAAGGATTATCATAGAGTGCATGCACCCATATCGGTAAGAACTGTTATATGTACATGTTGCTTGGTACTCATGATCTGTTTGCTACAAAAACTCAATGGCATTGGAAACTAATGATTGAGAATGCGATTCTTATTAAATATGCTGTAAAGGGAAAATGCATACACTGCAAAATGGAAGGAATAAATGCATCTTCCGCCTCTGTAAAATTCTTCGGAGGCAAGTTCAACTTGCTGAATGAAAATAAAAGATTGGTCATTGTATTAGAACAAGAGGATGGACCACATCATACCGATGAGCCGTTACGAGTGGCGCTGGTTATCGTAGGGGGTGTTGGAGTGTCAACACGATTACGTATGATGAGAAGATGGTTGGCCAAAGCATGGAGAAGGGACAGGAACTGTCTGCATTTAGAGCTGGAGGAAGGTAAGTTGTTGTCGCTGTTACGTTTTGCAAAAGCATTCACTTGAACAAAGAAGGCATCTGGAGGTGCTTATTGGCGAGGCTCTCGTTGATTGAATATAGGCGGAAGGCAGTTGGCTTCAAAGGAGGTGTGAGAGCATAGGGTTGGACAAAACAACATATCAACATCCGAAAAATGTATGTCTTGGTTGTCTTGGCGAAGAGAGCATGTAAAGCTTCAGCCATATGAAATATGCTACAGTCAATGGTAGTATCGTATCTGATCAAACACAAAGCGTTCAGTGTAGAAGGAAAACATATAATAACTCGTGTACACTTTCATCGAGTCTTAGGCTTCTACTTCATTCAAGTAGAAGATATATTGATTCTGAGAGCATGAATCAAGTTTAGTACATCTGCCAGAGAAACACTGACTGCGTTCTTGGGATGTGCAAGGTTATGACATCCTATAATGTGTGAGATAATACAAATAGAATCTTCAAACTGCAACAATAAGGTCCAATGTGCCTCTACTTAGCTCATGCACTTGTACCTACTTAGATTAGCAGAAAACAATCTCATCAACGAAGTTCCTAACTAACTAACCCATCAACTACATAACAGTTTATACAGTTGCAAAACTTTTGCTGTACAACATATACACTGTTAAGTGAAACTGATTGTGCAACAATCAATACCTCCATGCAGTTCTATCTCAAGCAGCTTGTTTCTTTGCGGCTTCCATTTCGGTGAAGACTACCAGATGCAGGTAGCCTCTGAAAAGACTGTACCTTGATCAACACATCTTCTGCAGCCGACTTGAAGAACAGACGGACAGAGCCTCCACATAATGATCGAATTTGAGAAAAGATGAAGAATGAAGTTATGGTAAAGACAGTGAATGCAAACCATGCTGGAAAGTAGATCCAAGCAAAGAGAGTAAAGGTGTGCTGGCGGTCTTCAAACGATTCTTGGTACTCGTCGTAGAGTGATTGACAGGCATCTTTCCAAGATCTGAGCTTGTCAAGGTCAGGCAAGCCAGCTGGGTCGTTTCTTGAGCGCCTCTTGAGTTGCTTTGAGATAGAGCGAGCCATACCAGTTTGGTCCAGAGGTGTCCAGAAAGCATCCTTTGGGACAGCATCACCATATGCCTCGGCAAAAACTGCAACGTTGGGCAAAGCCACACGAACTTGAGATGCTAGGGCTTCGTTGACAGTCTGACCAAAGGTTTCAGTGAGAGATGGACAGACAAACAAATCTGCCACTGCATACACTGAATGGAGTGCCTCGCCACTCTGATATCCAAGAAACTTGACTAATACGCCAAGGTCACGTGCAAGACGCTCGAGCTCTGGGCGGAAAGGACCGTCTCCAACAAGCCACAATGCACAATCAGGCAACTTTGGAAGAACCTTGATGAGCTCTACTCATTTTTGAAAACAGGCAGGCACAGAAAATTAAGTAGAATTTTAGTCACACTATGGACAGGTAAAACAGCAGCAGAGATAAAGCAGACATACCATCAACACCTTTCTCAGGAGAGAGCCTTCCAACACAAACAAGCAAATGCTTTTTATTTTCTCTTGCAAGGCACTTCTCTTTTGAGGCTTGCCAATTCATGCCCCATTCTGAATCCTTGGCATCAGGAGAGAATTCAGTCTTATTAACACCAGTGAAGCATACACCAGCACGCTCCTGCAAGGATCTTTTCCAAAGAGTAACAAGACGAGGCTCGCTTGTCCTTGTTGGAGTGAGGATCCTGTCGCTGATCATGGGCAGCATTCCAAACAGAAGGTAGAAGAAGAAGTAGGCAAGGTACACCAACGGTCCAATGGAGAAGTGTGCACAATAATCGACAATATTGCAGTGCCAGCTGACAACGAGAGCTGGTTTTGACTCGCCCTAGTTTAAATGGAACAAACACAGAAGTAAGATTTACTGCTCGGCATACGGTACATTAGATGTACACTTCATGAGCGATCTTACCTTGATGCAACGCATGATCTTGAAGGCTGCAAGTATCCACATGGCTGAAAGATTTGCAGGCATCACCACATGGACTACATCATAGGGAGTTGTGAGAAGCTTGAAAATTTGAAGAGGATGTACAATCATCATGCGCGCAGTGAAGTTCCATGGATTCACGTGAGAAAGTACCTTCGACGAACCAGAGCCAGGGTGGAGCACATCTGGAAAGTTACAATGAGGAAGCATTAGAAATCATGTAAGTCGATAACGTGATTTGCTTGCATAAACTAATGATAGACGTACCAACGTTGCATCCAAGATTCCTCAATCCATCTGCATACATTCCAATACGACGAGCAATACCATTCACTTGCGGTGGGACATTTTCTGAGCAGATGAGCACCCGTAGACCTTTCGCTTCAGATTGAGATGCCGGTACTGGCTCCTTGTCTATAATGCCTACAGGCAGCCATGCTTGATTTGTAGGACTAATAGGGCGGTTGATGCAGTTGAGTTGGCACATTGCTGCTGATAATGCTGATGATGTGTATAAGTGTGAGTGTCTGGACTACAAAGATCAGGCCGAGATGTACGAAGCTGAAGAAAATCTTGTTGCTTGTTTGGTTGTTGGAAACTAAGTTGCCGTGTTTTTGGTGGTTGGTATTGTTGTTCGATTATTATGAGATGAAGTGCAACCAAAATTGCATTCCGAGATATGAATGTCATTGGCAGCGCGCGAGATGAGCATTTGAAGCATTGTATTATAGATACTCAGTGATGCATGCTATGAGCGAGGCGATGACGATACTCTGTGTGCGTCGGATGGATGACAATGCCGAGGGCGGCGGCAAGAGTATCGTCGTATCTAGAGGATGCGATGGTGGCGAGAGACGAGATGAACAAGCAGAGAAGCAAGAGATGAACCTGAAGAATCAGCAGATTCGACAAATTTGAGCCTGAATCTACTAATTCCCATGTAGTTTTCGATACATTAGCATACCTAAATTTCCTTCCGACCTTCGATTGGATACAGATCCTTGTGATTCTTGTGATCTATCATCACAATCTATCACAATGCACCCAAAATAGAGATTCTTCCTCGTCAAAGCACGAGGCACTTTTTAATTCTATTGTTGCATTCTTGGAAATGTTGCCATTGCGTTGCACCTAAATTCAAGCCTGACCCTATTTTAATCAAGATTCTTCTTTCTGTCTTCTCATAAGGGAGCGTTGTAGTGGAAGGATAATACACTTCGTTGACGGGCATTCAGGAGTTTTTGTAGAGCACACAATTTAGTTGGGTTATGAATGGAAAACACCTCTATCGATGTGCTCTCAAGATCAAACTACTCACACCAGAGCGACAAGCAACATAACAACAATACCAACATGGAAGAGGTCATAGCTGCACTGTTCTCACTATTTGTCATCAGCCGAGCTCGGGATTACTTCGAGAAGAAGTTNCCGATCTGCGAACGATTTCAAGTTCTTTAGAAGATCATTTTCGCAGAAGATATACAGGTGGCTTGGCGTCCATCCCACAAGATTGTTCCTTGGCTGAGCCCATAAAAGTAGATGTAGCAAGGTTCGCGATAGAACATGTAACACTAGATTAGGGATGAAGATAGTTCACAAACTAGATACCACAAGGTGAAAGTTATACCTCACCATTTCATCTTATTTTACATCATCGATTCATTATATCGGCATCAAAATACATACAACACTAAACGCTCCGTTGGACACTCCATTGAGCTTTACTCAGACCACAACATAACTCATTGGAACGTTCTGCTAGTGAATGCTTCGACAGAGTTTACAAACATTGCCATGCTGTACATACAAACTGCTCAGGGCTTACTGCTAAGTTTGAGAGTAAATTTCACATCAGTTTTTCAAGAACAGAGGAGTCTCATGGCCCCATACCCTGAACAAAGTTGTCCATCCTAAGTAACATGTCACCAACAAACTCTGACTCATGGCAAAAGAAATGGCTGCCTCCCTCATACACTTTGAGAGATGACCCTTCGCTATCTTTGCAAAGTTCTAGCCACTTGTCTTCACTATCGCGATAATCCTTGCTCCCATTGAAGAAAAGAATTGGAATATTCAATGTAGGAATAATATCTGCAGGTGCCACAGTATGCATGCAATCACACTGGGCTGGTCCTTGCTGGAAGAACATCCCTCCTGCATAGGAACATTCTACCAAATGATAGTCAGCTTTTGATTTTTTAACCTCGCCCATCATAGTTCCCATGAGGCCTTTATTACTCATACTGCCCGAAAGTTTGCGCAGGAACCAAATACCAACACGTGCCTTGAGACTACAGTCAGGGCCTACATTTTGGCCACAGTCCAATAAAATGGCTGCCCCGAACCGATTTTTGAGCTGTCCCAAGATGTGAAAACCAATGTAAGCACCTAAACTTGCGCCAACATAAATGATCTCTGAAGGTTTTTGACTGCTACACTGTTGATCTAAGATTCGTTTCACTGCCTCAACACATGCATCCAAAGTTAAGGTGGTTTCTACCAAAGTTCCATGACCGGGAAGATCCATCAATATTGAACGATATCCTTTCGCGGCAAGGACGGAAGCATGTGGGTGGAAGAGTGCTTTGCTCGCTCCCCCTCCATGCGCCCAGATCAATGTTATTGTTGGTTTGCTGCGATCAACTGAGGCTGAAGTTGGTTCAATGATATCATAGGATTTGCTGTAGTCAAGGATGGAAACTTTCTTGAAGCACGATCGACAGTAGGATTTAATCGACGTCTTTTTGAGAGGTGGTGGCGTTGCATTCTTATTAAAAGGTATCAAAGCTTGATCTCCGGCACATTGAAGACAAATCGCTAAGCCACAGTCAGTGCAGGTTTCGGCTTTGGCCTTCGTGAGGCCAAAACAACCTGGAACGAGCTTGGCTTCGCAATCTTTGCATTGCATCGCAGTAGTAGTTGCCATCATGATTTTATGAGATTGGGCTTCGATACAAACTCTCCCAGCGCGTGGGGCAAGTAGATCAGGCGGGGGAGTACCNACTATCCTTGTTGTTTGCGCCCGCTCCCTCTTGGCACGCCGCCATTGCAAACTCCGTTACCAGTTTAATATCGTTATTGGTAAGGGCACCATTGCTTCCTGCAGCCATGCCCACCACCTTTTTATAAAGTTCGTGACACGTGCGTGGTACCTTCGATACAAACTCTCCCAGCGCGTGGGGCAAGTAGATCAGGCGGGGGAGTACCTTTGCCACATGCGTTGACGTGTCTTGCGCCCCTGCCCACATCTCCTCGTGTACTGCAACGTTGGCATAGAACGCCTCGAAGGCGATTGGGTCAAAACAACCCATTACTCTCTCCCACTTCCACCCATTTGTTGTTGGCAGTGACACAGTTTGCGGGGCATTACCAAACTGGTCGCGGTCCCCTATGAATCCCAAGATCTGCTTCCGCATGTCCCTACGCCCTCGAATATCCACGAACTGGCCGATGGAATGCATAATCTGAATATAAGGTGACCCCTCCTTCATCCATCCAAAGATCTTGCACCCTCCCACGGCCGCAACCTCGTCGTAGAATTCCTTTGCCCCGGTGTTATCCCCTGCTACGGCTGCCTGCCATTCGAACTCCTCACGGTATCGCTCCCACGACGCCGTACTTTGACCCTGAGTCAAGGCCGCCTGGATTGTCCCCTGGGCTGCTGGTGGGTTGCCCGGATTGGTTGGCATTGCTGCTGTAGTGCCTCCCACGTTCACATGTGTACCACCAATCCCCGTCGGATCCGTTGCCGTACCTGTCGCTCCCCCCGTCTGTAGCGGTGGCGTCGCGAGACCCGTCGCTCCTTGCCCCAAGCCTCCTGCCGCCGTATTTTGCTGTTGCTGTACCGGCATTGGTGCCTGATCATTTTTTTCCGCCGCCGTCTTTGTTGTCGTTGCTGCTATGGCCTTTTCACTGGGGATGGCCCTACGTGAGCTCCGCCTTAGGATGGTGGCCGTATCCTCAGCGGCCACTGCCCCCCCTTTGCCAAACCCAACGCCATCCTGTCCAATATTGTCGTGGATATCGCTCGTCCCTTCCTGGGTGACCTGTACTGGATATGCCAATGCTGGTCGCTTCCTGTTATCCATGCCATCATTGGCTGTTCTCCCAGCAATATCGTTGGTTCCGCCGTCGGCGTTTTCGCTGTCGTGTAGCTCCCACGCTGCCGTTAGTTCATCAGCCATTTCTTTGTCTCACTGACGTTCTCATTCTGTTCGTCTTAGGTTTTGGTTGAAGCCACAAGCAAAAAGCATGAAGTCTGCACTGAAAACAACCAACTGCTAGCAACTTGACATGAGTTACTTCCTTTCGAAACAGAATGATCTGTTCGTAGCGGTCACAACATTGTACGATGTTCTTTTTTCCTTTTTTACGTGGTACGATAGCCTCGTCTGTCCGTCACCGCAACCAGCTGCACCTGGCTCCCTAATGACTCCCCAAGGTAGGTAAGGGTTAATTCGGTCTTAGTGAATGGTAGACTGGATTGGCAGGCGCTGTCATTGTCGGTGTGAGCTGTTGAGGTCGTGGCGGGGAATTGCCATGTTTCCTCTGTTTGCATGCCTATGATTTCAGATCGGCCTTCTGTCTGTCGATGAGCTGTACATTTATTTTTGTACGTTGCATTTTTTGTGTTTTGTTTGTTCCCTCTATTTCTCTCTTTATGTGGTATTTACTTGGCGCATTAGAATTGCGATTGGTCAGACCGGGAGCTCGTCCGAACACATCAATAGCCACATCATAGTCGTCCCTTCTCGTGATGTGAAAATTCAGTGGCTCATGGAAATGTTACCAGTTATTCCTCCATTGGGGCAGTGCCTCGTATTTGTTGCAACCCGAGCTGATTGTGATGTCTTATCACAGATGGTCCCGAATGATCCATCATTTGCAGGTGGGGGAGCTACCACTATAGTGTCCATCCACGGAGACAAAGACCAACACGACCGGAACTCTGCCATATTTCAATCCAAAAAGAATGCACGATCTATCCTGATCGCGGCGGACATAGCATCAAGAGGCCTGGGTATTCCTGATATTCAGGTAGTAATCAACTTTGATTCAGCAAAGAATATGCATGTACATGTACATGTACATGTACATGGAGTAGGAAGGGCAGAAAGATTGAGTAAGAATGACCTAGACAGGCAGCACCGGCAAGACGAAGCAGAATGCAAACTTTGCTGTTTTACTTGCAGATTCATTTGAAAGGGAAGGAAGGGAGGTGAGCCAGGAGTTGGCAGCTTAATGTCAAAAGGGCAATCGGTACGGAGGAAGTACATAAAGGATGGCTTGAGATTTGGCGGTGGCGCTGTGGGAAGCGATTCGGGGATGCCGAGATCATCATACTCTGGTCCAACATCCAATGATCATCGTCCGAAAAAGAAAAAGTTGACATGTTTGTGCTCACAGCTTCACCTGATCATTCATATCTTACATCTTTCTGCCATGCGTTCTACTTATCAAGGTAGAGATGCTAGATATGATTAAATCAATGCTAGACAAGTCACACGATTCTATCCCATCTGATGATCTGAAAATATTTGTTTTTACCCAGTATACCAAGGTTCATCTGATTCCGGTACATCCTCAAATCCTGGCATCCACTCAGCGGTAGGCTTCCCCTCCTTCTTCGCTTCTCCTCCCCAAGATTGTTTCATTTGCTCTCTCATGGATTTTACACTGCTTGTTGTCTTTTTGGCTTGTCCCGTGCCCATGTCCCACTGGCTATCATCATTGAGAGCGTCTTCCGATTCGTCGCCCTTCATCTGGTTGTCTGGTGATTGCGAATTGTTTGAGTTGCCAATCTGGCCGAATAGATCGGCGTCCCAATCGATATCGTCTTCGTACAGTCCCATTGATAGCTCCGTAGTCATGAACGTGTTGCTTGTTGTTTCCATCCTGCAATATGGGTCGTTCATTGGGATATTTATTTTCCACATCGATAGATGGAACGCTCCGCTCAATACCGGCGTGCAGAAAAGCAAGAGAGCAACGACCGCTTGCAACCTATGATAGATCATATTTTTTGTATGTATTGAAAAAGCACACTAATTATCTCCCTCAGAAGGTGTCTCGCCACTACTGTCGCTGATCTTATTGCGATGCTCGATCACCCGATCGTCGCCCGTGACCTTATGAAAAGAGTCGATGAGAAAAGGCACCCTCTCGTCCCACTTCCGTCGGGCGTCGGGTCCACTGGTGTTGATGTCGTGGAAAATGTAGTACAGGCCTCCGAGGGCGGAGAGTTCTACGGCGAGTGCTGCCTTGCCAAAGCGCCGCAGAAGGGGAAGCATGCGATGAGAAGAGTAGAGCGAGCGGAAGCTAGTGGCCGTGTTGGGTGGCAAGCTGGTGGCGAGGGAGCGATTGATGCCGAGCGGTGAGCGGAATCTAGATCTAGAATGGAGATGGAGAGTACGATAGCTGAGAGCCACAGGCTAAGTGCTTTTGAAAGTCAATAGTCAAAAGTCGATTGTCGATTATCGCGT